>PPLL03000025.1:0-148494 GCA_003706475.3 Insectozyma corydali
TCAGTAGTTTAGTGCATCCTTACCTCAGTAGTTTAGTGCATCCTTACCTCAGTAGTTTAGTGCATCCTTACCTCAGTAGTTTAGTGCATCCTTACCTCAGTAGTTTAGTGCTTTTTATTTCAGTTAAGGAGGCTTATGTCATCCTTTTTGAAACAAACGTTAACCTTATCGGATGGGATTAGTTTCAAATATATAGTTCCAACAAGTATCACGACTTTTGAAAAAAGTAACGAGCAAATAATTATGCGCTTTTGCGAGACATAAAATGATGAGTCTTTTAAAAAAAAATGCTTTCGATTCAGTGAAAGCCTCATGTGTAGATTAAATGCTCCGTAATTCATTGCCTTTCATCATTCAAAGTGACTTTTGACAAGATTTTATTATCGTTGTGGACAATTAAATTAGTGAGTTTAATATTTCATCAATTTTTTGCTAGTAATTGAAAGAGTCTCAAAATTAAACTTAAAAATGAAAAGTTCCATCAACTTCAAACGTTGTAAAAAAGTTTCATCAATTTCAAATTTTAAAAGCATCAATACAGTAACAATTTTTGAGCGGAGTCTTTGCTTTAGAATGTCTGATTTAAGAGCAAGGTAAAATTGAAAATGATCTTAGCGAAATTGTGAATCTTTTCTCAAATCTTAAAAGTCTTATTTTCAAGATTATAGTCCCACATTTCGGCATTACAGTAGACTTATGATTGGTGTTGAAAAAAAACCACTCGGGTTGAAAGAAAAAGTACCTTCGTTTTTTGAAGAAAAAACCTTCGTGTTAAAAAAGGCTACTCTCGGGTTGAAAAAATATGTTCGCGAGTTGGAAAAAAGAAATCCTGCTGTTGAAGAAAAAAAAACGGTTGAAGAAAATTGCACTTGGCTTGAGAAAAAACACAATGGGGTTGAAAAAGAAATGCACTCGTGCTGAAAAATAAAAACCTTTGTGTAGAAAAAAAACCTTTATATCTGTCGAAACTTTTGAAAGCATGTATCGAAGGCATAATTACTGTAGAGATTTGGCTACAAAAATACCCAAAGCCTTCAAAAGTTAGATAAGAGAATTGTTAATAGTGAAAAATAAATACTGAATAATCCACATGTCATAAATACATATTGCCTTTGAAAGAAGATCTTTTTCTTGCTTTACAGATTCAATTAATACGAAGGTAATTTTATTTTAAAGTCAAACTAAAATTTAAAGCTATGATATTGATACCAAAAGGACGATATTTTGATCTGTGAATCCTAAGTTTACTTGGTCAGTACCTTGAATAGCAGTGTAAGTTTTTGAGTTAGTTGTAGACATGATGATATTAAATTTATGAGATTATTAAATTGTTTCGAAAAGTGTTTTTAAAACTGAATTAAATCATCCATCAATATAGTTTAAAGATGTCAAACTCATTATAATGCTTGATAGGCCAACTAAACACATTATTTTCTAATATATTTCGTTCTCATTCCTTCAATTTTATATAATATCTTGAATACTCTAAATCATTCAAATTTTTTTCGCAGCCATTTTTTAAACCACAACGCATACTAAAGCATTCTATGAGTCTTGTATCATCATTTTAGCAAATTCTTCATTAACAGTAAATCTAATCTGGGATGTTTAAAGTTGATACTTTTTGCATACAAGTCCCAATTGTACGACGTGATTAAAAAGCACGACATAATTTTATCACTGAGTCAAACATAGATCTTATAATAGAGACTTAATCAATATTCCTTGAAGATGCAATCTATTATTTTAGATTGCGTAAATTACGGGTTTAACAAAACTTTTTATTCTTGGTTGAAATATGTACCACCTAAGTTTCTTGCTTACTCATCTAACAGAAAAGTGTAACCTAATAAAACGCTGGCTTGTTTGTCAAGTGGGAAACGAACGTGACGCCACTGGTAAAAAGAAGAGACAAAAAACATAAAGATTATAAAATGTGATAGTATAATCGAAATCCTAAATATTCAGGCTCTAGTAAATCTCATTCGAAGCCAATTTACTCGATGGTAATTTTGTAGTTCATATAAATCGACCTGTTTCTAGGTAATATTCTTATCCAGCTGTATATTTCATTTCACGTTTTTAATTACCGAGAGATTTCGGAAAAAAACATTTTTCTCAACAAATCACGGCAAGATTACTTCTTTAATAAAGACAGTTTGTGTTTGTGATCTCTATTCCTGCTATGGTAAATAATGCAATATTCTAGCTATAAGCATAACAAGGTACTACTCAGGTACTTGCAAAATCTACAAGTCAACAGAATCATGACCATATCAGTTTAACTTTCCACCCACCTCTATTCATTAAACGAGCTCATTCAGTCATTGCTGATTGATATTAATCAATTGCTTCTTGTAATCCCATCAGCTTAATGAATTTAAATTCAATATCATGAAGTATTGAAATCAATGGTTTAAGTAAATGATATGTCCAGATAATAATTGTTCTACAAACTTCATGAAATGCCATACATTTCTTTTTGGAGATATTTTAAATGTAAAATTCGAACTTTTTGTTGTCGAGTTGATTTTGTTGTTGATATCTGCGAATATTCTAGGGCCAAGTAAATGTGATAAAATTTGATTGATTTTTACCAATATTTCAGTAGCTAAGAGTAGAGTCTTACCATATGTTACTATTCAGCCAAAATCATTCCATAGCATCAAGAGAAAGGAAAATAGCATCTAATCTCTTATAAAAGATTTCTTCCCATTCGTGTGTTTCTTCAATTGATCTTGTTGCATACATATCTTTTTGTTCTAATAATGTCAATACACCATTCAATGGAAATGTTTTCAAGAAAGCTAAAGAATTAATAATTGTTGATAGACTCCACATTGTTGTTAAATTGATTTGTTGGTTAAAAGAAAACGAATTAATCCATTTTGGATGGAACTTATCATAAACTTGCTTAACTGGGTGGTCTAAATATTCTTGAGTAGTTCTCTTCTTCTGTTTTTTAGGAACATAAAAAATCTAGATCATTGAAGATAACCATTTATAATCTGTATACAGCTTTTCGTTTCAGATTGTTCGAGTTAAGTTTTAAAGCTAATATTATTTTCAGGTTACTAAAGTTTCGTATTTGTATTCTTAAAGCGTTTACAACTTTGCAAAAACAATCATAGTTTGTGGAGCTAAACGATGATTTCCACGAAAACTAGATGAAGTACACAAAAAGTAGACTATGACATGCATGAAGTCGAGGCTAACGATATTTTTTGAACCAGTGTTAGAACACTGAACTCTTCGAACGGCACCTATTCACTGCATAGACCTTGGCTTAGTTTTACCTCTCTTACATAAACAAATGATTTCAAGCTTCGTCGCAATGGAGTAAGCGCTAGGCAAAAATGTCATTAGTGAATCTGTCTTTGATGCTTTCTAAATGTGAAAGCAAATACGCGCGACTATAATCCATTTACGCATTTAGTTCGCATTTTGCTCGTAATTGTTTTCTTTGTGACAAATTAATGAGATAAAAACACATAAGAACAAGCTTCATTTCAAAAATGTCTCAAACAAAAGATATTACAATTTTGTGCTTAAAATTACAATACAGTCCAATGTTTTGTTTAAAGTTGATGTTCTACATATTAAGTGTCTTACATGTGTTTCCCTCTCTTTATGATAGCACGTTCAGATTTTTGGTTGCTTACCGAATATTAATTAAGTTAAGTTTTGATAAAAACAAAGAGCAAACTACTCGATCTTGACTGATCTTATCCACTAATTCCGTATTAAAAAAATTTAGGTCAGCGTTTAATCTCTGTCCATCAGGTTTTTATAGTAACGAAAACAAATGATTTCGTTATAAAATTTGATATTTTGATCACAAACGCAAATTCATTCAATACAATGTATAAGATAACTTTATTCTAGCTAGGTATCTGTCTGATGATTTTCTGCTTGATGTTAACTTCTTTTACAAACGAATTCTCAGATGGTAAGATCTTTAGATAGCCAATTTGTAATTCTTATTTATCTTTCATTCCCTTTCCCAGTGAGTTCCAATAGTTATAATAAATTTAGGATAAACTTAAAGTTTGAACAGTTGACCTGGATACATTGCTCATATGCCCAGTAATCTTTTTATTACAGGGTGTAGTTTTTTCAATTATCCACCATTGCTTTTTTTGCAGCCTAAAATACGAAAAAAAATTATACAAAATCATGCCGGAAGCCGAGCCTTAATAAAAAGTAAATCAGATTTTAAATTAGAGAGATCAAGACTCGTAGAATTCAAAATAGACATACAGAGGGGACTTAGCTCATAGTCCATTTTCTGACACTTAAACTATGTTGTGAGTGTTGAGTCACACGAATTAATTACGTATTTACTCGACTCTAACTGTCCTAAATTGAGACAAATGCTATTAGACAATGTTAACAATCATAGAATTATCTTTCGTTAATCGTGTATTAAGCATTTATTCCTTTTTCGATGTTGTCGAAGAGGGCATCAAAATTGACATTTATATCTAAATAATTATCTGAGGGTAGGTATTGCTCAACTTTTATTTTTTTCAAAACAGGTTGGTCATTTATATAATCCTGGATGTCGTCGTCGTCGTAATTCAAAGATAAAAAGGAGCTTGGTGAAGTGATGGAAGAATTATTATTTGTTGTGTTTAGGGAAAATGTATTTTGATTGCTTGTGGGAATATTGTTTAATAGAAAATCGTCTATAATCTCTTGTTTTATTTGGGATTGTGTATGTTGAGGGAAGTCTATGATACCAGATTTGATGTTGGAAGTGTCAATTGGAGAAGATGGGCCTGTACTTGCCGATGAAATTTGTTGCTTGAGAGGGGCCAACTTCTCTTGATAGTTATCGATTAAGTCGTCGATTTCGTGATTGGGTAGTAAGAATTTGAGTACGTCTTGGAGTCTTTCTACTTTATTTTCCACCTCAGTTAAATGGGCTCTGGTCAATGGAGACCTAATTGTTCTTGGCAGATATGAACAACACCATTTATGTTGAATACATTTGGAACATCTAGGATATTCTTTTGAACATTTCAACTTTCGCTTACGACATGAATCGCAGGCTTGCTCAATTGGTTGAGGTGGTGATGTAGTTGAAGACGCTGTTGGATCTAAAGTCGTTGTAGTTGACATATTCAAAGGTTCGTTATTACACATTGGGAAGTTGCGGATAAAGGTGGAAGTTTTGGCTAAATTTTGTAAAACGTGGTTGTGTGGTCTAAATGGAATTAAATTCTTATCAAAATGAAGGGAAATGGAATTGACGCAGGGTGTTGGAATAAGAATCTGTTCAACGTAGTAGATGTTAAACGTTTATGAAGAAAATGCAATGCAATGTAGGATTGACTAGCAATGATATTTAAAGATTGGTATAATAAGTATCGGTAAAGACAATAGAGAAAAGAGAAAAGAGAAAGAGAAAGAGAAAGAAGTTTCGTAAAAAGCGAAGATATAAAGGAAATTCAATTCAAGGAGATTCGGAGTTGTTTAAATAGAATATTTGAGTCTAATTATGGTTTTGTTATCTTTAATGAAAACTGTTGGAATTGGAATGAAAAAAAAAAAAATTTTCTTTGTTATTAATTTATTCATTGAATTTTCTATTTCTTTAACACAAAGATTTGTTGAGAGATTTTTCAGAAAATTAAAATTTCATTCATCAACTGATTTGAGAGAATGAATAATTTATTCATTTCATAACTCTGCAGGCCCTGATATGATACGTTTTTATAGATATGTGCTTTTAAAACACGTTCTGCTACTACTTGTGCAGCTATCATGTAATTAACACAGTTATACCTTCAACAATGTAATTACCAAACAAAATCAATGCATACAAGTGAGGGGTCACTTTTGTGTCTAGTACCATTCAGATCTTGAAATTTGAGATCTGGAAATAATGGACCAC
Source organism: Insectozyma corydali (assembly GCA_003706475.3). Lineage (NCBI taxonomy): Eukaryota > Fungi > Ascomycota > Pichiomycetes > Serinales > Debaryomycetaceae > Insectozyma > Insectozyma corydali. The sequence goes on from PPLL03000025.1 coordinate 5,900, forward strand.
GTTACGCATATAAAAGGGTACCATAGCTAAAAGTAATACACTCTGCTTTCTCATCTATCTTAATGAAATCTATACATTCAATTTGGGTTTGAAATATAGTCCAATTTTATTAGACCTACTCGAATCTTGTTCTCAACAAAAGCGTTTTCGGAGTTCTTTAAGATTACCGAGATTTTTTTTTTGTGTTCTATTTAAAATTTAGGTATCATGCTTTTTTTCTTAGCTTTGTCTCAATTTTTCACCGATGCGTCACTAATAATTATTTAGTTGTATATGATCGAATAAGTTACTATTTTATATTAAAAACACGTTACAAATCAATGAGCGATAAAATCGTTTCTTTACTTTCAACTTATCGGTGATGTCCTTAAAGAAATGTTAGAGTTATTCATTACCTACTCATCTATGACCATTCATAGTTACTGCAATTCTTCATGTCGAAGCCAAGTCAAAAAATGAAGCTTAGTCATTAATTCAAAAACTACTAGATCAATTTGTCTATAGCCACAATTGCTAGTTTGAGTCAGAAACAATCAAATGCACTGACTTGCGCTACGTAGTGATGTGTTCGACCAGTATTTCGTGCTGTTGTCCCTCAGCAGTGTCATGCACTTAAGTATCTTCATACAATTGGTACTTCATGACCATCATCCTGTATCTTTGTAAATCGAACTCCTCATTTTCAATCGCTCGTAGGGTTTTAAATAAGATCCATAAAACTTCAAACATTATCATCATGATATACGAACTTACTTTGTTTTGGATTAATTGGAGCATGCTTCACATAAGCATCATTGTCAGGTGGTCTTTGCATCAATGTGTTGTTATTTACCATGCTTTGAATACTCAATAGTATGGACTCCATTGAACATGCTGGCGTCCAGTCTTCCCCTAGCAAATTTAAACATATGTGACCATTGGAGTATATATGTGGATGCATTGGAATGTCAGAAACAGTGTCTTCTACTGAATAATTTATAAATTTGACTTGAGGAGAATCCACTGGATATTCATTAGTGATAATAATCGACAAGTAGTATTTTGAATCCAAACAAGTCATCTCAAAAATATAATTAATCAACTGATCATCGTTATATACTAAACTGATTCCTGGTAGTTGACTACCGCTGATTGCTCGATACTCTTTGACTATACGTTTGTAAAACGGATGCTTTGCCATTGAGTGTTTTTTCTCACGATTTTTGATACACCAACAAAAAAGTAATTTAACTTGTCATTAGTTCTGTTCATGAGACATTAAAGTAGTTGTCTCTTCAATGGGTAACAGTATAGCTACGAATGTTTTATAGTCTTGAATGCGTAATATCATAATCCAGAAACCACCTGTCCTCTATCAACACCACTGATACAATTCCTTACAGTTTGATAGATTTACAGACAATTATTGCCATAGCTCATATTGGATTAACAGCGCGTCAGATTCAAGTTACGATGCTATCCTCTTTCCACCTAATTTTGAATGTGTCTATGATGTTGTATTTTTAAAATTTCTTGTGCGTCGGAGTCATTTCTCATGTCCAGATTGAAATACACTCGACCGTGTGATTCATGTTCTATTCGCAAAATCAAGTGTGACTTAAACACTCCTTGTGCTAGTTGTCAGAGACATAACCTATCATGCACCAATGATAGAGTACGTAAAAAATGTGGCCCTAAAAGCATCCATGAAAAGACAAGAAATTCCATTAATAACGTACAAACTAAAATTTCATTAGACTATTCACTACCGTGTCTACGAGCATATGAGACGTGGTATTATGGGATTTGGCCAGTTGTATCGGTCGATGAGTTGATTCGCAATGATTCCTACTCTTTGATCTGCGCAATATGTTCCGTTGTAATTGGTCAAGCTACATTCATTTCCAAATCTTTGATCCCCCAGGAAATTCAAAAAATAGATTTCCTATCTGAAGCATTGAAAAATAGAAACATAGCTCCCAATACTGAAAATGTTCTAATATCCTTTTTCTTGCACATTGCATTTGGTTTGAAAGGTACTCAAACTATTGGCATCTGTTACCTACGAGAAGCCATCACACTAGCACAAATCTTGGGGTTGCACAAACCAGAAACTTACGCCTTATTCACCAACAAAGAAAAACACCATTTAACAAAGCTTTATTATTTATTATTAGTTAGTGAGAGGTTCATGTGCATTGAAATATCAATGCCTGTCATCTTGGAACCATCTATTCCCTTACCTTCTCATGATGAAGAATATGCTATTTATGGATTCCGACAATTGATAAAAGTATTTGCTATTCCGAAAAGTTTCTTCAACAATTTTCAAGATATTCAATCGTCGTTATTGATTGGCCAAGTACAGCAACAATTGGATGCCATTGGAATCTTAGACTCTGCTCCTGATATTCAAAAAACAAACATCATTTTGAGCAAGTACTGGATGAAGTCTCTTACTTGGAATATAGCAAGAAATAATAATCTTTTGACCGACTTTGAAGGGAGCCTATCTATCATGTATCCATTCGAAATTGCAAAATCCTTCTTGTCACACTCGTTGACCCTTTCATCATTCGAGTTCAATGGGCCTGGGGTATCATTAAAACTACTAACTATAGCTATTACATTGATAGAGTCAATGAAATTATGTCAAGACTCGTCCGGATATGACTACGTGCAAAAGATATTCAATATAGTAAAGCAGTTAACAAACGACATCACTGTTCCAATTAAAGATTATATGGAAGTAGAACAAGCTTTGAACAATTTAGACTTAGTTCAACTGTTGTTTATTTTTGATTAATATATACATACGTTTAAACTTCAGTTGGCTTTGCATTAATGTTACGAGTCATATCAATTTTATCCAAAATCTCCTTTGCTCCTTTGGCTTTTAATTTGTCACCCAATTGTATACCCAACGATTCGCAGTCGTCATGACTACTTATCTTCATCGTTATTTCATCTTCGATATACTTTGAGCCATCGGGGCTAACAACTATCCCCTTTAATGTTAATTCTCTGTTCGTTTCGTCATAATCTGAATGTACCCCCAATGGCACAGAACAACCTCCTTCTAGGTACCTCATTAAAGATCTTTCTGCTAAGCAGCAATATGTTGCATTCACATCCTCTATTCTACGTAAAATTTGTTTGATCTTTTCATCTCCTTTTCTGATTTCGATTCCTAATGCTCCTTGTCCAACCGCATAATACATGTCATCTAGGTACGATGATATACGGTCACCCAATCCCAATCTAATCAATCCTGCGCTTGCTAATATCAAGCAACTGTATTCATTTTCTGGATTATCCAATTTGCAAAGTCTTGTATGGATATTACCTCTTACTGATTCAAATTTCAAATGTGGGTAATTTTTTATTAATTGAGATGATCTTCTTATAGAAGATGTTCCAACAATGGATCCAGCTGGTAGTTCACACAACTTATTGTATTCGCTACCTGCTTTCATCACTATAGCATCTCTTGGATCTTCTCTATTGAAAATACAACCCAACTCAAACTCGTCAGGTAAGTGTGTGGGCATATCTTTCAAGGAGTGGACTATAACATCCAACTTGGGAAACTCATCAAGACTATCAAGGAGTAATATCTCCAACTCTTTTGTCCAAAGACTTTTACCACCAAAAGTATATAAAGGTTGTGATTGTACCTTATCTCCCAAGGTAGATAACGCTAGTATGGAGCATGGTATTTGTGAAGTTTCTTCTATGGCTTTTTTTACAAGTTCTGATTGGCATACTGCTAGTTTAGATTTCCTTCCACCTATTTGAATGTGGTCGATGTCATTGATCATATGAGGCATGAGATATAAATTGTTGGAGAAAGAAAATAAATTTCCAAAAATTGTTAAAATGAACATGAAAAAAGAAATCAAATTTAAAAAATTGATAGATTACATAAGCGATGTTGGATTACCTATAAAGATTTTCCTATTGGTTTATTATTGATGAAATTATACGCTTTTTTCCCGTTTTCTTCGCCCAATAAAGTAATAAATTCCTGCTTATCGAGTTGGACCAATTGTTCTATCTTGTCCACTTTTTGAATGATTTGGTAACAATTGATGTTGTTGATCCCAGGTATAGTCTGAATGAAATCAAGAGCATCGTCATTGATCATTGGGGGTCCATCGGTAGTCAAACTTTTATTCACTCCTTTATCTAAAGCCATTCCAACGTCGGGTTCTTCCTGGTTAGCTTTAAGTTCTAGGAATATTTGTGCAGTTTCATATGGAGATGAGGACCAAATTATCTTCAATTTGGGAAATGAGTATAGGAGCGATAGAATTTTGGCTTGTAAATCGTCGTTTCTTGAAAATGGAGCCAATGCAAATGCTTTGTTTTCATCAAACTCAATTAACAATGTTGGAACCTCGTAATGTTTAAACATCTGCTCACATTGATGGTAAAGACGTCCACTTTTGAACGATTGCACTAAATCGGGAATCGATTTACGCTCGACACATATACGTGGGGATAAAATGTAATCACCAACAGTTATCATGCAGGGAACAACTTTGATCCCAATTCGGTATAGAAGATTTGGCAACGAAGAACCAAACTCTCTCACATCAACAACAACCCTCATTTCATCAAGGTTAGTTCTAAAACTGGCTCCACCAGCAATTCTTGTATTGATTTGGGATTTATGGATGTGAAATTTGTTATTATCCTCTGAGGATTCAAAATGTTTACCCAATCTTGCCTTTTCTTTAATCAACTTTGTAAATGAATCTTTTTCCTTCTTAATCCGTTGTAGGTGCTTTTGCTCTTCTATTGAATTACCATAATACATAATGAATGTTTTAGAGTCTGGATTGATTGCTTGATACATTTCCACCCGTCGTATAAAGGATAAATTTGCCTCATACATGACAATATTAGATGGCGAAAATTCTTGTAGCAAGGATTCGTCGTCGTCATACGCTTGTATGATTATTTCATTTGACAAATGGGTCAAATTGATCTTTGATTCCATCAATTCTTCGTAGACTTTTTCCAATTTTACATACTCCTTTATATCTTCATCATAATCACGAGTTTCAACTTGTACTTTGCCTCCTCTCGCTCTTCTTCGTTTACTTACAGGTTGACCATTACGAGAAAATGTCTTTGTCGTTTGAACCTCTTCTTCTTCCTCTTCCAATCCTTTAGAGATTTTTTGTCTTAAACTATTCATCTCTTTCCATGTTAGATAATCTCGCAATTTGTCTACCATAAAGTTTGAACCCGATAAAACTTTGGATAATTGATGAATCACTTTCCTAGAACACATAATCAAGACACTTCCATCGATATCTTGTAACAAATTTTTCAATTGCTGCCATTTCGGAAGCTCTTCCAATAAATACTCGTCATTGTGCTTCCCCAACGCTCTCTCCTTAGCAAGATTCAAAATGGTAGTTGATTCATCAAGATTCAACCATGGACTCATGAATTTATTCATTTGACTTTTGATATTGGCATCTACAATACCTTGAATTTGTTGGTAGAACGTCATTGAGTCAACAGATATCAAATCATTCAATAAATCTACCAAAACGGAGATATCTCCTACTAATTGACGTGAGGTATATGAAACCCTATGCCAATGAGGATCTAAAGTAATCCTTATTCTTTTTGCAAACTCAAAATCATGAACATTCTCTATATCCCAATATTCAGACGCAATATCACTATTGTGTCTCTTCAATTCTCCAAGACATGCTTGAATACAAGATAATAATGCATTTTGTATCTTGTTCATTTTAAATGTCAATTTCACATTGATCTCGGTGACTGATTTCTGTTTGAACGACTCGGTCACGGTGACATGGAATCTAGGCCATAGGAGCACAGTAGATAATCGTAATACCCTCAACCTTGTAGCTAAAGGTGTGAATCCAGTAAATAGTTCTGGTTCATCTGAAAATGCCTTTATAAACCCCCATTCATTTTTATCTCGATAAAGACTTATGATAAACGCGTCATTGCTTGTCTCCTTAATTCTATCAGCATGAAGTATAAACAATCCTGTAATGTCGTTTGCATCAATTGCTCCCGATAATAGGTCCACCACTAATACCCTACTTGAAATACTTATAATCCCTCCTTCTTGATACTGTTTGCTTCTTTTCGCTGATGTATCCCTAATTATACTACACTTGTTTTCCAAATCCTCCAATTCCTCTTCTAATCGTATGATCTCTTCATCCCTCCCATTCAATATAAATATCAACCCTTTCTTATTCTCAAAAGGACTACAACTTAACGCATGGAGCAAGTTTGCCGTTATGATATCCCACCCTAGTCCATGTCCCAAGATTAATAATCCATCTTTGACCAACATGTCTTCAACAATCTCTTGTTGATATTTCAATGGCAACACACATTCGACAATTTTGTCCGAAATATCACTCTCAAATTTCTCTTCATCAACAAATAAACTCATAATGGAAATAATCTGGATTGAAAATATAGCAGAGCCTAAATTGTCGCCGGACTCTAGCAAGGATGCTGTTTATAAATTATGGTTGAAAAAAGGAGATGAAGTTATATTCGGGTACGAACAAGAACCACTAAATTTTTTACGAAGAGACGATTTCAAATTGGGTGATGGCCAATTACAAATAAACACTCAATTACAAAATGGAGTCTACATGTTGAATCATAAGAATTGTATATACTTAAATTAATGCATTTTGCTTAAAAATAATTTTCTCTCGATAATCTTATGTCTGTTGTTGAAAAGATAGCCAACCTTCAATCCAATGAACGGTTTATCTCATTCGAGTTCTTCCCTCCAAAGACCGACACTGGGTTTAGAAACCTTTTGGCGAGGTTGAATCGTATGCAGAAATTGAATCCATTGTTTGTCACCGTCACATGGGGAGCTGGAGGTTCAACGAGTGAAAAATCAGTGGATCTAGCTGCAACTTGTCAAGAAATAGGGTTGACTACCGTCCTACATCTAACATGTACCAATACAAATAAAGCTATCATTGATCAAGCGTTAGAGAAGGCTAAACAGTCGGGAATTAAGAACATTCTTGCATTACGAGGCGACCCTGCTGACTTGGAGGAAGTTGAGTCAGAATTCAACAACGCAGTTGATCTAGTCAGATACATTAGAAAAACATACGGCGATTACTTCTGTATTGGTGTGGCTGCATATCCTGAGGGACACGTTGATGGATCTGACCCAACTGGTCAAAACCCCAAGAAGGATCTTCCTTATTTAAAAGAAAAAGTAGAGGCTGGTGCTGATTTTATCATAACACAATTGTTTTTCGACGTGGATAAATACCTAGAATTTGAGAAAATGGTCAAAGATTTGAACGTACCTGTGATACCGGGCCTAATGCCCATCACAACTTACAAAGTATTCACAAGAGCAGCAAAATTATCCCATGCATCGATTCCGGAAGATATTTATAAACAAGTAGAAAAAGTGAGTCATGATGACAATGCTGTGAAGGAACTCGGAGTCGATATTCTAAGTCAAATGATCAATAGACTAAATTGTAAAGGGTTTCATTTTTATACATTGAACTTAGAGAAATCCATAGCAATGATCTTGGAAAAAACTAATTTGAAAATTGTTAAAAATGATAAAGTAGATTATAGAGATGTGGTGTGGGATGATTTCCCCAATGGTAGATTTGGTGATTCAAATTCTCCAGCTTATGGTGAGATCGATGGGTATGGTCCGAATTTGAAAATGACACCATCGGAAGCTAAGCTTAAATGGGACCATCCTTGTACGATTCAAGATCTAACAAAATTATTTTGTGACTATTTATCAGGAAAATTGGATGTTTTACCATGGGCGGATTCAAGCTTGTCTCCTGAAACGGCATTGATACAAGAGGAATTATTCTTATTAAATGAAAAAGGTTGGTTTACCGTTGCATCTCAACCAGCTGTGAATGGCTGCAAATCCACTGACAACATATTTGGATGGGGTCCTAGGAATGGTTTAATTTATCAAAAGAGTTTTGTCGAGATGTTCATACCGAAAAGGGATTTACCTAAATTAAAGTTGACGAATTGTACTTATTTCATAGGTGATAAAGATGGAATAATAAGGTCAAGCTCAAAAGGTACAATCACCTGGGGTGTATTTCCAATGAAGGAAATTGTTCAGACTACCATTATCGATCACGAATCTTTTAAAGCATGGAATGAGGAAGCATTTCTTTTATGGTCTCAATGGGCAAAATGTTACAAGAAGGATCTGAAATCTTATCAATTGTTGAATAGTGTTTACACGGATTACTATTTAGTTAGCATAGTTCATCATGATTTCCCAGACGAATTGGCCTTGTGGAATCTACTTTTATAGCAACTAGCCAAATTGTGATCATACAATTGAATTCATACAGCTGAGTATTCACCTCTGTTTCCATTTACTTTTTCAAGAATCTCTCGACAAAAGCTTGGAAGTGCCTTAAGTAGGTCTATGAAATTTTGTATCACCTCTTTCAATGCGGATTGGAAATCAATAGCGTTACCTTTTTGAAATTGAAACCATGCTCCACCAACTATATAGATTGAAAGGAACAAGACAAGGAAAATGAATATCCAAGTGAACCAGCCCCAAGATTCCTCCACTTTTTGAATACAAGCAGCTTCGTGCGATAATGTGAATACTAATTTTTTCTCGTTCCAGTCTAATTTATAATCGTCGAAATTTTTGGCTGATCCACATTTGAGATTGAAGTCTGCTTCTATATTTGATTCTCCCCATTTGGATTGATAAGTTAATTTCACACCATCATTCTCTTCTATTTTGGGATCAGTAAAATTGATGACTTCTGAAACAATACTTTCTTTCCCACTCTTCACAGTTTGAACTCCGCAAGCATCCCCTTGGCATAAATCTGTCTTCACTTGTTCGCAAAACCCTATACTCAATTCAAACTCGGTCTCTGATGGAGGTGTTTGTTTGGTTATTTTAAAGGAATGTATTCCCTTGATACTTTGAAAATCGTGATGAGCTAATTTGGAGCAGTCAAATGCTGCCACCACTGATATCAATAAAAGTAGAAATTTCATTGTTGAGAAAAAAAACTTGAGAACAAATTGATCATAATAAAAATGGTGAATAAGTTGACCTATTATTTGATAGTTAACATACACTTCAACCAAACACAATGTATTATGCAATGTATTCTGCCATCATAACAGTAATACTGAGGTTGTTTTGGTCGGACTCACGTTCGACGTGGTTGAACATGCTAAACTTTCGTTGATCTTAGGTTTATGCCAACTGATCGTCATGGTTCTTTTTGAAAATTTGTAAGATAAGCGCTTTATCTATTTCATTACGAGATACAACTCTATTTATATGATTAAGTAACTCTTTATGTAATTTCAATTCATTTGGTTGTCTTTCATTTTCACATTCTTTTGCTCGGTTGAAAAAAAATTGACCCCGCGAATAACTATTCACTTTTCTATCAATCATGAAAGTTACAGTTGCAGGTGCTGCTGGTGGTATAGGCCAACCATTGTCGTTATTATTGAAATTAAACCCACATGTCACCGAGTTGAGTTTGTTTGACATTGCAAATGCTAAAGGTGTTGCAGCCGACTTGTCCCACATCAATACTCCTGCTGTTGTCAAAGGTTACACACCCGAATCAAAAGAGGATAAGCAAGCCATTGTTGATGCATTGAAAGGCTCAGATTTGGTTGTCATTCCAGCTGGCGTTCCAAGAAAACCAGGTATGACTAGAGCTGATTTGTTCAACATAAATGCTTCTATTATTAGAGACCTCGTTGCCAACATTGCCAGAACATGTCCAAATGCAGCTATTTTAATTATCTCAAACCCAGTCAACTCAACTGTTCCAATTGCGGCTCAGGTTTTGAAAAAATTGGGAGTCTTCAATCCTAGAAAATTGTTTGGTGTAACCACATTGGATGCTGTTAGAGCTGAAACATTCCTTGGTGAATTGACAAATACCAATCCTGAATATTTAAAAGGAAAAATTTCAGTCATTGGTGGTCATTCAGGTGATACAATTGTTCCATTGATCAATAATCACTCCGTTGGAGTTTTATCCGATAAGCAATACCCTGAATTTATCAAGAGGGTTCAATTTGGTGGTGACGAGGTTGTGAAAGCAAAGAATGGCGCTGGTTCCGCTACTTTGTCCATGGCTTTCGCTGGTTACAGATTCGCTGAATACGTCATTGATTCCGTTAGAGGCGGTGCTCTGCCAAAAGGTACTCCAGACTCATCATATGTTTACTTACCAGGATTGCCAGGAGGAAAAGAGTTGGCCGATAAATTAGGAGTTGAATTTTTCGCTGTACCCGTCGTTTTGAGCAATGGAGAAATTAAGTCTTTTATCAATCTTGATCAATTGTTAATTACAAGTGAAGAGGAAAAATTGATCCAAGTTGCTTTGAAGGGATTGAAAGGATCTATCCAACAAGGTATTGATTTTGTAAATGCAAGTAAATTATGAATACACAAACTATTTCATTTAAATCTCTAATCTAATTTCACAGAATTGAAGTACAACGGTTGAATTGACCAGACTCATGAAGATAAGCATCACGATTAAGTAATTCCAAGTATGTAACATGAGTTTTAATTCAAAATCTAGGCTTGGTTTTTTCCCTAATGTACATAAACTAGAATTGCAATTTCCAACAAAAGCAGCTTGGCTTAGTTGTAAGACCTATAGTTTAGAGGTTATAACGCAGAGTTTACAATTGTGTTTACACAAAAAGTTCCTCTGAGGTCCTGGGTTCGATCCCCAGTAGGTCTATTTTTTTGTTTTTTAGTACTTCTTTTCCTCAAATGCGGTAAGAATTAAACGATATGCATCAAATACAAGATTGTAAGATATGACTAATTATAATTTCATTTTTTTTGTTATTTTAGTCGTCAATCATCGGGTATCTTTAATAACTAATTTTGTTCGCTTGAAATCATTAGCGACAAAACCCTTACGAATTGATTTATATTCATTGCATCAATTTCAACATACTAAGATGAGAAAAAGACTATAGCTGTTTCATAACTATTCAATGAATGGACAGTAATTATTTTGAGATCAAAGTATGTAAACTATCAATTTTGTGACTAAGACTCTCCATGTTGAGAACTGAAATATAAAATAAATTTAAAGCGAGCTGAGGCTATTGACGAAATTCAAGTCCAATTAGTCTTTCACTAGTTTTAGATCATGCTCCTTGATGGAAAACAGAGGTAGCAACATATCTCAATTCTTGACTTTTTTTTTAAATCTCACTTAGGGGGTTTTTTTTTGATTTCCAATCGAAAGTCATATATTGTGGCCTTTGTCTGTGCAGAATACAAACGGATTCCAAATTATGACTCACAAACTGTATCGCAATTGTTACCTATTAATTGTAGTAATGTTAAGTGATACATCTCTGTGTTACGTGACTTGAATAATCAAATTTCCTTCCATAACTTTGTCACAATTTTTTTTAAATTTTTGGTTAAATTTAAGAAAACTTATACTAACAATATAGTCATAAACCCAAGATGAGCTCAAAGTAAAGTATAAATAAATTTATAAAATCAATAATTGAAGGTACATGGTTAGTTACAAAGGCTGAGATGACGATTTTTTTTCTCTTATATATTGGGTGAAAAACTATACAACTATAGAAACCCAAGTCAGCTCAAAAGCCTCTAAATTATTTCATAGTTATCTTTTTGATTTACTTTTTTTCTCTTATATATTGGGTGAAAAACTATACAACTATAGAAAACCCAAGTCAAATCAGGAGGTTCAATTTATGCATCGTAAAAGACCGGGCTAGTTCAAACCGCACGAATTGCCTGCGTGGCGAAATGGTTATCGCTTTTGACTTCTAATCAAAGGATTCCGGGTTCGAATCCCGGCGTGGGTTCGCTTCATTAGCAGCTTTAGCTCACCTGGGAGAGCGTCAGACTGAAGTGTCAACTGAAATCTGGAGGTACTGTGTTCGAGCCACAGAAGCTGCATATTTTTTTTTGTCCCGATGGACATTGTTTGGCTTCTACGTTACTGAGTTTTGCGCCAATCCAGGCCACCCAATGGTAAAACAGAGTTTGATCATAACCGAAATTTATATTATTTATGAAATCAAATCGTCAATTTTCTACTTACTGAAACCAAACCTTTTTCTTTATTAGCTATAGTGACATAATTAGGACTGTAATGGATCAAGTCTTCGTAGTTTGAACGGTCCTCTGAGGTGAAACATTGTAAATTTATAGTTAAATTGTCTGCATTAAAATCTTCATTGTAGTAGAAGGACAAGTTGAAACTGTTGGTCAAACTGTTTACATACGTCAGGTCAATTCCAGAAACGTCTTTATATATGATATTTCCTTTGATGTTGGAATATCCCTTTGGAATATTTTTGAAACTTGGCAAATGCTCATTCTTATCTACAATAATGGCCCTGACATTTTTTTCACCAAACTTGATATTGCACATTGGACTACCTGTTATATTCACAGTGGCTATATTCAAACCATCCAATTCCGAACTCGAAACATCAACAGTGAGGAAATCTGGTTGGTATGTTTTATATGAACACACTTCGTTACCATCAGGAATGTCTTCACAAGTTACTTTTGAGTTTGGTATTTCTGAGATCACATCGTAAACCAAACCTTTTCGTCCATAAACACGAACTTGGTTGTTATCCTGAAGATATCTCAATTTCAATGGGTTTAATTCATTGAATGGTTCAATCATAGTTGAGACAAAGATCCCGCCAATCGAAAACAATACAAAAAATGAAACTATGAACCTGTTGAATTTGTAAATGTATGGAAGGACAGGAAAGATCCACAATTGTGAAAATATGAAAATAAAGTAGTAAATGGTTTTTTCACTAGCTAATGATTCTTGAATGGATTTGTGGATTCCGTCAATTACCAACCAACCACTATTGTAGATAATATAAAGTGAAAGAGGAACTATCGAAAGAAATTGAAGAGACCAGTCAAATTCATACGAATCCTTTTGTTTTGATCTCAATTCATGTTCCGCTTCTTGCTGCAGTCCATGTTGCAGTCCATGTTCCAGTTCATGATCCAGTTCACGCTCCAGCTCCTCGTCAAGCAAAGGCTGTTCCTCGTCTAATTTTTTTTCCCTTGTAAACAACCAACCAAATACTCCCAATATTAAAGCAATGAGCTGCAATAAAAAGACAACGGTTAATGGGAATGAGCCAGTGTAACCTTCAATATCCTTACTGACGAAGATTAAGATCACCCAGTATATCAAGGAAATCTCCAAAATCAGCACAAGTCTGTCACCAGGCCAAATAAAATTGATTCCGTTCAATATAACGTAATAAATTAAAATTGAAACAGATGATACGGTGGAAACTAACAACATTGGATAAGCAGTAGGAAGGAAAGTATTCATCAATCTAATATATTGCAACAATAAGCCACTTGTGATGAACGATGCAATCATTGCCAATGGCAAATTAATCACATTCCACTTAAACTTGAATATGAATGGTCCTATGAAGACAAAAGATACAATTAAAATCAAATTGATTTTGAACAAAGCCAGGCTGGATATTATGAAAAAGTAATTTAAGAAAGAAGTAAATATAGCTTGTTCATCCAGATCCGTAATGTCGTGGTTCATGACGTAATTTGTGAAATCTTTTGCGTTTGAAATCATATGTGCCAAAGAACTTCTTCTCACATTTCGAATGTTGTCTTCCTTAGTATGGTAGATATCTCTTGGTTTGTAAAATGCAAGATCTAATCCTCTAAGACCATTGTCTTTGTAGACTTTGTAATCTGTTTCCGAGTGGATTAAACCTCTGTTGAATCCTTGTTGAAAGATAGAACTCGCAAATGGGTATTTAACCTTTTTGAAATATTTTCCTATTCCGTAATCAGTGCTTCTAAAAAGGATAGCTTTGCCTCCAGCTCCTGTACCTTCTAAGTTCAAAAAATACTTCACTTCTTTGAACCATGGGTGATCGACAAATGCTTTCGCACCATACAACCCGAATTCCTCATTATTGTTAAAATTGAAGATTATCGTCCTCTTTGGTTTTTTTATCGATGATAAAACATTTAATAAAGTTGCAACACCCATCCCATCATCTGTAACACCATAACTCGAGGGCACCGAATCATAGTGTGCACTCAATAACAAGGCTGGCCAAGATTCCGTCCCATTAATTCTAACTAACAAGTTGTTGCTTTGATAGAAATGATTCTCGAAAAATAATTTCTTGGATTCAATGTCAAAATCTGAGCTTATTTCTTTGATTCTTCTCTCAAGATAATTGTGAACTTTTAAGTTTGCTGGTGATCCATAGCTATGCTCTTGCTGCGATATTATCTTTAAATCAAGCCAAGCAGACTCTTCACACTCTAATTGATTAAAATCAATTGAGGATAACACAATTGATAACGCAATTGATAGCACCACTAACAATGTTAGCGACGTTTTTCTATACTTGAATAGCGCCTTAATTGTATTGAGCATGGTTTTTTTTTTTTCTTCATGCAATTTCCAACTTTAAAAAACGACTTAATCTTAAGAGCTGCTAGAGGTGAAAAGGTTGAAAGACCTCCAATATGGATCATGAGGCAAGCAGGTAGATACTTGCCAGAGTATCATGAAGTCAAGGGTAATAGAGACTTTTTTGAAACATGTAGAGATGCAGAAATTGCCTCGACCATTACTATTCAACCCGTAGATAGGTTCCCATTAGATGCTGCTATAATCTTCAGTGATATATTAGTTATTCCTCAAGCAATGGGATGTGAAATCAAAATGGTTGAAGGAAAAGGTCCTGTCTTCACCGACCCAATTAGAAAACCTGAAGATTTGAAAAAGATCAATTTACATCCAGATATTAGGAAAGAATTGGCGTGGGCTTTCAAAGCAATTACGTTGACAAGACACAAGTTAGATGGTAAAGTACCGTTATTAGGATTTGTGGGTGCTCCATGGACATTACTTGTTTATATGACCGAGGGTCAAGGGTCAAAAATGTTTAGATATGCTAAGGAATGGATCTACAACGACCAAGCTGGTGAATTGTTACAAGCAATATGTGACAACTGTATCGAATTTTTAGCACAACAAGTTGTTGCAGGAGCTCAAATGTTGCAAGTGTTTGAAAGTTGGGCAGAAACTTTAGGACCAGATGAATTTAGAAAATTTTCTCTTCCATACTTAAGGCAAATTAGTGAAAAATTACCGAAGAGATTGAAAGAGCTTGGTGTGAAACAAGTTCCACTCACTGTTTTTGCCAAAGGTGCATGGTATGCATTGGATGATTTGTGCGATTCAGGTTACGATTGTGTTTCTCTCGATTGGTTATACAAGCCTGAAGATGCCGTTAAAGTCAGAGGCTCAAGAAGAGTCACTTTACAAGGTAACTTAGATCCAGGTGTCATATATGGATCTGATGAGGTCATCGAAGAGAAAGTCAAAACTATGATCAATGGGTTTGGTAAGCAAAACTATATTATCAATTTTGGTCACGGGACTCATCCATTCATGAAACCAGAAAAAATTGCCTTTTTTCTTCAAATGTGTCACAAATATGGTAAATAGTGTGTATGACTTGAATATAGATCAGTTGAAACTTCTACACTTTGACTATGAAACAAGGGAAGTCCAAGACGTAGACGACGAATCATACCTAAACACCAGGTCTCCGTTTGTAATATTTGATTATAATGGAAAAACAATTGGAGTCTATAAAGCAATTTATGAAGAAAAGTTGCCAATCCGAAATGAAAAATCGGCACTATTCATGATTGGTGGGGGCCATTTTGCAGGAGCTATAGTGTATAAGAATGAATTTTTGAAATCAAAGACCTTTCATCGTTATACAACCAGAAGAAAACAAGGTGGATCTCAATCTGCCTCGGACAATGCAAATGGGAAAGCAAACTCTGCAGGTTCCTCCATCAGAAGGTACAACGAGCAAGCTCTAGCACAAGAGATTAGGGAGCTTCTCAAGACATGGGAATTGAATGAATGTTCTTACATTTTCATCAAAGCAAATGCGCATGAGCGAAAGATCATTGTTTCTGATGATGGTCCGATAAAACCAAAGGACTCTAGATTGAGAACATTTCCATTTACTACAAGCAGAGCTACAACGTCTGAGTTGAAACGCTCTTGGGAAGAATTAATGTCTGTACATGATGTGGAGTTGCCTGAAGTTGAGACGAAACCAGAACCTAAACCAGAGCCTAAGGCACCGTCTCCTCCTAAAGTTGTAGAAAAACCAGACGAATTGATTTCCATTTTAAAAAAGCCAAAGGCAAAAATAATACAATACGTCAAAGATAATAATATCGATGTCGATTCATACAAGATCAATAATCAAAATTTGCTTCATTACGCAACAACAAATGATCTTCACCATGCAATTCAAGTCTTAATGGTGGATCTACACGCATCACCATTAGTACATAGTTACAAATTCCCCGCAGAGCTTGCAGATAAAGAGACAAGAAAAATATACCAACAAATTAGATTCAAACTTGGTGAAGATTATTGTGATTGGGATAAAGCAAAAGTATTGCCTGCAAAATCGAAGGAGGAGTTTGATAAGGAGGAGAAAGAAAGGTTGGATAGAGAAAAATTAGAAAAACAGCAGAAGATTAAACAAGAATTGGCAAAAACAAAAGCCGAACCCAAGCCTGTTAAAAAAGTCGATAATAGTTTATCTGGTCTTTCAGACGAACAAAAGAGAAGGATCATGCGAGAACAACGAGCAAGAGCTGCAGAGGCAAGAATGAAATAATCATGACACTTTTGACATTATAAAAGAAATATTTACTTTACGAATGACATTTTTCAAAACTGGGTCATCAAGAAACTTATCTGGCTTGTAGTGACGGTAATCATTCAACGCGAGTTTGACAGCTGATTTCTTCACTTCATTATCCTTGAAGTCAGCAGCTGAAATCCATTCGGTGACCAAAGGTTCGTCCACATACTCAATGAGTTCACCATCACCTTTGCAATCACAGATCAAGTCATGAGTATTCGATTTTGTATCTGTATCAACTTCGAATAAATTTTTTAGATCATTATAATCAAAATCATTTACCGAATCTTTGTCATTACCAAGAAACCTCGAGGACAATTTTAATTTAAGTAGCTGTCTTTGAAAAATCTTCTCGTCAATACATCCCGTTGTAAATAATCTATATAAAAAGCATGGCTTGTCCTGGCCGTCTCTGTGAATTCTAGACAAGCTTTGCAAATCCATAGAGGGGTTCCAGTCATTATCAAATAAAATTAATCTTGAAGCACCAACCAAATTGATGCCCATTCCTCCCGATTTGGAAGAAAGTAAAAATATGTTGATATTTGATTTATTAAATTGTTGAACTAACGAATTTCGAATGTTGTTGGCAGTAGATCCATCCAATCGTAGAAAGGTGAAGTTCAACTTTTTGATAATATCCTCAAGTAAGGTCAATGTAGTGGTATAATTTGATATCAAAACAACTTTCTCCTTTTGTGATATACATTCTATGAGTAAGGGAATCAAAACCCTAATTTTTCCGGATGTGACAGGAAGGGATTCATCTGTCAAAGAAGGGGAATTGCAAATTTTTCGAAACGTATTGATCAACTGAAACGAATGCTCGTAATTCTTAGATTCGAATAATTGAACTTGTTTGGATGTGGGAGGAACAAATAATAGAATATCGGTTTTCTTTGGTAAATGATTCATTATCTCTTGTGTCCTTCTTAGAATAAATTTTGACGTCAAATCTACTAACTGCTTAGATGCCTCGTCGCCCTTTTCTCTATCAAGGCAGTGTAAATCTCTTGATCTGGTGATTGGATTGACAAACTTCTTTTGAAAAGTTTTCAAATCCGGTAAGATACTAGGATTTAAAAAATTCACCAAGGTGTAAAATTCTAACAACTCGTTTTGTATTGGTGTACCAGTAAGCACAATTTTTTTTGGAACGTTTAAAGCGATCAAGCTTTGCAACACCTTGGAAGATGAATTCTTGAGCCTATGACCCTCATCACAAATCAATAAATCGATAGGCACAGTCGCTAGTTCTGGGTAATGTAATTTTTCATAGTTCACAATTAATACCTGATACACATTCAATTTCCCAAAATTAACAATATCTTGTCTTTCATTATTGGATATGGCCATTTTATTACCTAGCCATTTTCTAAATTCAGATTTCCAATTATTAATTAAAGTCACAGGACACACAATGAGAAACTTCTTCATTCTTGCTTGTTTGTATAACGTCCAGATCGTCGTAATTGTGGTTAATGTTTTTCCTAACCCCATTTCATCTGCAAGTAAACATCCTGAATAATCTTGCAAGCTTTTGAATAAAAACTTGACCCCTTCAACTTGATGTGGTCTTAATTTAGCTGAAAGAATCGGATCTATTTTTATCGTGTCTGTGATTGTGATTGCATTAGGCGAATCATATTGAATCACAGGCGTTGGATTGATCGGCTTGGTCACCAATGTCTTTGCCTTCTTGACAGGAGGGTCTTCAATAATTTGATCAATCTCAATTTCATAGTTCCCAATGGACACGATCTCATCAAAATTAGGTAGCTTTGTAAACGCTTTTTTGACAAGAACCTTACCATCTGAGTTTTTGAGACAAACTTCATTCTGATTCACTTCGACTTTGCCATCTCCATCCCAAGTCTTGTTTTTCTTGAGTGTCTTTTTCCTCCATTGTACTTGCGACGTGAACGACTTTGATTCAATTTCAGGGGCGGTAGCTGGTGTTTGTGTTTGGGTTGGTTCTGGTCGTATAAGACGTGGTGGCTTGAATGGAAGACGAACTTTAGACATACGCGTATTTATTAAAAATTTTTACACAATCATCTAAACCTTTCTAATTCCAAAACAAAACCGTCTTTTACCTCCCGCAAATGTAATAATTCACACTTTTTATGTTCTCCGATATGCTTGTTGGTAAATAAGCATAAACCCCGTAGACAATGAATGAAACAAATATCAACAAAAAGGAATGCAACAAAACACACTCAGTATCCGTCAACATGATGAATGGGAAATGGTTCCAGTACATTGCATACAACCATTTTATCGTGCTCTTTTCTTGCATGATAAAATGTTGTGAGAAAAAATTGTGATGACAGATCTTAAAAAGAGATTGATTGAAAAACCAAATGAATCTGAAGTGAGGTCAATCTATAGCCAATTAATCTCAGAATTGCGCAACGATGATGTGCTTTATAATGACACATTGGCGATCTGCTTGAAAAGGTTAAGAGTCTATCAGGATGAGTTAGTCGAGGTTGATATAATATTTGATTCAGTTTTGACTTTTATCAATACAAATTACAATCCACTACTTAACTCAATACAGAATTTAGTCAATAAATTGTCCTCCTTCAAACACGATGTCCAAAAATGGATTGATATAGTCATGAGCCAACCTAAAACTAAGAACATTTTTGTTCTACTAGGAGTGTTATTGAAAAAAGGAAATTTAGATAAGTATCCCAATTATGCAAAAGAATGTTACGAACTTTTAGATGAATCAGTAGCAAACGCTATGTGCAAGACGTTAGTTCACTACTTTAAGGATGACTGGAGAGAATTCGTTAATAGGGGATTGAAGGAGAAGAATTTTTTAATCACCACTCATTTACTACCTGGTTTAATCAAAAAAAATCCAAAAATTTTTGACATGATTGTTAATGATAATAAAGACCCGCTAATACTCGTGAGCTTGCTAAATCTTGGAAAAGTCAGTATTGACTTGAAACCATGCTTAGTACATTATAGTGCTCAGGTTAGATTGGACTCATTAAAGTACGTTCTTGATAATAAATTATATGACTTGTTAGATGACTATGTGATAGAAGTCAATTTAAACGAAGGTGATGACAAGTTTGTCAGTTTGATGAGTAGACAATACGAACCAGAATTTGCTTCTCGATTGAGAAAGATTTTGTACGATCATATAAAATCGGAGAACAATTTCCAACAAAAACTATCGTCAATTTTGATCCTTCATTATGTTTTTGATGAAAGAGCAGGACCATTATTGGTTGACAATTTATTCTCCAATTATAAAGCAATCAGAGACGCCAGTCTAAACTTGTTACAGAAACTCAATTATTTTCAAGACATTCTGGAGAAATGTTTTAAAATCATTACACGATTGGAAGGTAGAGAAAGTGAAGGTGCAGTCACAGGGATCTTGTACATGTCAAAGTATATAGACCTAAGTGATAGATTAAAACAAGGTTTGAATGAAGATAGAATACATGGGTATCTTATGGCGTTAGCACAATTGCCCGATCCCACGCTTCTCTCGAGGGCTTTGGAGATATCTGTCAAATATACCGAGATCTTATCTCGAGACCAAGTTGCATATAGGGACGAAGAAGAATTCAAGCAAAATAAAGAAGTCATCAATTATGCATGGAAAGTTCTACAAAGTGCGAATGAATTGATGTTGAGAATAGCAGAAAATTTTGGAAATGCAAAGCCTGTCTTTCTACAACTACAAAACCAATTAAGAACTCTCAAGTTTCGAGGGGCTATTTCATCCACTTATCCATTTTATGAGCGAGCGTGTAAGTTGTATAAGGGAGATATCGATACTGAATTAGATTATATACAAGAAAGTGGCAGGTTGATTAGTAGAAGATCAGGAGGAATTATCTATATAATACCTGGAATACTTCAATTCGACGATAGAATCGATTACACTATAGAGAAACTTTTGGAAATTGCTCAAAAACCAGTAAGTAATGATTTTGTTACTGAAGATTTGCCCCAAATTCATGCATTTAACATATTGAAACAAATTTTTACAGAGAAGAATTTGACCAATGCAAGCTCAAAGTATTTAGAGCGAGGCTTGAAACTTTCTCTCGATTATTTTGAGTCTCCTGTTTGGTCGATTAGAAACTGTGCGATGATGTTGTTTGGTTCTTTGAAAAAGAAAATATTTAATAGCAAAATTGCTTATAAACGATTTTTTGCTAGGTTTAAGTTAAAGCAATTCTTTATTGAAAAATTGTTTAATGAACAATGCGTAATGCCCATTCTAATAATTTTAGAAAGCCTCGAACACTTTGAGCCGGACTTGGCGTCTGTTTTGGAAAAACTATTGCGTTCGAAGATTTGGAAAATTAGAGAATTGTCGGGAAGAATACTTGCAAAGATGATCAATTGTGAGAATTTACACACTCCTGATGAAAATTCATTGCAAGGAAAATTGTTTGCTTTATTAGCTAGTGGCAACAAGCAATTTGTTTTGGAGAATCCTCAATTATTGTATCTGTCTTACTTCATCGCTGATATTTATGTTAAAATTTTAACAAAGACGAATGTCAAAATTGATGTTATTGAATATTTTTACGAATTATTGACTGAATATTCTATCTACAATGGGAAAAAGAAATTCGCTGAGACATTGTTTGTCTACATCCTCAAGTATACCAGCGAGATTATTCCCAACGTTCTCAACTCCAAATACGAAAATTTATACCCTATAGCTTTAGATTATATTGACAAAAACATGCAATTTGACCTTAGTCCATATTTGGACTACCCCAATGCAATCAGTGTTTACTCAAAAATGGATCAAGTCAAGAAGTTAAATATTGCAGATATAGAGTATAGGGCAAATTTTTACTCCATCACAAAAGAAGTTTTAGAATTAACTAAGTCAGCCCAAAGTTTAGAAACTAGAGTCAAAGCATTCAATGCATTATATATATATCTCGATCGGGCAACAGGAGACGAATATGATTTGTCTGTAATGTTACTTTTTGAAAGAGGTTTGTTTGACGATGATGAGGATATCAGAATAGCCGCCACTAAAAAATTGTGCCAGATTTACAATCTCGAAGTCAGTACTACGTACCTTGCTTACAAATTCCCAACCTTATTTAAAAACAAGCCAATTATTCACGATGTATTGATGAGAAACACATTAGATTATGAAGAATTGGACAGAAATCTTCAAATATCACTCCAACCAAGCCTATATTCCTTTGAGAGAGACAATTTCTACAAGAACGAAGTCCAATATACCAAAATCTTACAAAGATTTAACACGTCCACTCCTGAATTCAAACAGAAGGTGTTGAAAGATCTCGACTATATCTCCAAAATACCAAATTACGATCATCTTCCTTTGGAATATATTATGCTTGATTTCAAAGCCAAAACGAAAATCAACGCTACCATTGCAGGTATAAATTGAAAATTTTTTCCCGATCATTTTTTTTTATTCCATAACCATCAAACACTGGTATGTTCAAATAATATGATGAATGATTTTTAACAACGAATTTCTTCAGCTGAAATCGATGTGGAAAAATAAATCCAGAGCTTTTTAACACTGATATTTGAATATTACTAACCCTCACAGCATGTTTATAGTTAATATATGATAGTCATCACAATTGTTTTTGTTCCTATTCTCCTCATCTTAATCAGATTAGCATACGTCTTGAATTGTACACCAAAGTTAAAAGATGACTCAATTGCAGTGTTTCTTGGATCCGGTGGCCACACAGGGGAAATGCTAAGACTAGTTTCCAATATCGAAGTAACCACTTGGATCTACTCCGATGAATCATCGCTATCAAAAATACCACCTAATCACAGAAAAATTTATATTCCTCGAGCAAGAAACGTGGGACAATCTTACATAACCAGTATATTCACCACTGTATACTCGTTATACAAATCAGCCAAAATTGAGTGTCCTTCAATATTGCTACTCAATGGACCAGGTACATCTGTTCCCATTGCTTACATCCTTTTTTTTTACAGATTCTTGGGCATTGGACAAACTCGAATTATCTACATAGAAAGTTTGGCTAGAGTCAATAAACTCAGTCTAAGTGGTTTACTCATCCTACCAATAGCTAACAGATTTATTGTGCAGTGGGAAAAACTAAATAGGTTTTGTAAAAGTGAGTATCATGGAATTTTAATATAACGCGTATTATGTCTTTTTCGTTCGATGGTAGGATACGAGAATACCCTTTTCTAGTTGATTGTTTCAACAGACACGCAGAGGCGTATTTCCTAACTCATTCTCATACGGACCACTTAAAAGGCATATTGGATAAAAGTTTTATAGGTAAGATCTATTGCACTAAAATTACGCGTGACATTTTAGATCTAAAATATACAGAGGTTGCAAAATATTTGGTTGTGAAAAATTTCAATGAACCATTTCAAATAGATTCTAGTATTGGTAAAGTCAGGGTTACTTTGATCGAATCTTATCATTGTCCCGGAAGCACAATGTTTCTTTTCGAAGGAACCAAATTTGTATTGGTAACTGGCGATATCAGGGCTGAAGACTGGTGGATTAATCAATTGGAAAAGAATCTTTATCTATTCCCATATATCAAGCTAAAGCAGTTGGATAACATCTATCTAGATACTACATTTACTTATCGTGGAGAGCCCTATATTGATATTATGTCCAATAGTGAAGGAATACTAACTTTGATTGAATTTTTAAAGTTGTACCCGAGAGATGTGAAATTTCTATTTGTGGATAGTGTTTCCGGATCTGAAGAGGTGTGGTCCACTTGTGTAGAATACTTCAATGGCATACTAATTCCAGATGACGAAATCAGGAAGAGATTAGAAATTACAAATTTCAATTTTGGAACAGGTGACATGAAATTCTACGTGGGGAAGCATAATCAAAATTTCGTTACTATAAAACATCGCATTAATCTCAATATAATTGACTACGCTGCCAATTGTTTGCCAAAAAAAGCTCTCAATTATGATGTAATTGAGACGTATCAATCACACAGTGTCGTCAAACATGAAGGAAAGATGTGGATTCTACCGAGGGACGGCGACGAATTATTACCAACAAATATATCTCTCATGTTTTCCAGACACTCCTCATACCAAGAATCAAAAAAATTCGTTGATTTATTCAGCCCCAAATCGATATATCCCTGTACCCTGTCTAAACAAGCATGGGAAAATGGGTTTTCCATCAAACGAGCCTTTGGTGGATCCAACCATGACTATGATAATGAAATGCAACACATATATGGCAATTCATCCGTTGCCCATTCAGTAAAATGCATAAATCGGTGGTCTTTTTCTCAATGTCTACAAGAAACCGAATTCAAAGGTATAGACTACAAAAGCAAAAAAATCAATATTCAGTCGGTAATTACTGGACGAGGTGAGCACAAATTTAATGCAATTATAAACCTACACCAAAATCTAAACATCCATTATTCGACATCTGATTATGAATCCGAATCAGATGAGCCTTTACCTTCAATAGTCGAATCGAGTTACATCGAACAATCCTTAAATGAAGTATACCTTTCACAGATCAGTACCACTAGAATACAATCCATAAGCTCTAGCCTCGACCAGGATCCGAGAAATTGGTTTCTGTATCGATTCAATACACATTAATTTTCTTTCCATCTATGACCGCATTTGACACATTTATAAAAAGTAGTCATTGGCTCATCAGCTGATCTTATTTGTAATTGGAAAAAATATGCTTTATCACCACCACAAGAGTCCAATGGACATTGAGCTGCTGTTTGATCAACATTATCCCAAGTGCCTTCTCCACCTAAAACGTCATCAACTTCTTTTCTAGATAATTTCTTTCGATCGTACATCTGTAAACCATGTATCTTGAATTCATATGGGCAAGTGGAGCAGTAAAAGCTATTCATACCATCCTCCTCACTGGGCGAGATCAACAACATGTTTGAACAGTTGGGACAAAATGTTAACATGATGATGCCTGAAAAATAATTGATGCCAAAGAAGCAGAAAAAAAAACGAAATGTAAATAATGAAATTTCCATCTAAGGTGAGACCAAATGGTCGATCTGGTTTAAGATCTCCAGAAAAAAGAAGAAAAAGGATAAAAATTGTACAAGGAGAAGATGAGAGGAACTATGATAGCGATGTTAAGCTAGAAATTGACATGACCAATATTGATGACGACTCAAGCGTTCTGGAGTTTGAAGTTGACGATATAAATACTGAGAAAAATCCCCAACCAAGACACAAGCAAAAATTCGAACTGGCTAAGAGTCCTCTGCAAAAGAATGCCGGCGAGAAGAAATTCACTTCTGGAAGACCGGCAAAGTCTAAGCTGGTTTCTGGTCAGATCAAAAGTATCTTTCAGTTAGATGATGAAATGTTTAAAACCGAATCAACACCTGTAACTCCCGCCAAGAACAAACCCAAGAAAGCATTCATTAATTCACTTCTTGATATTAACAGTAACCTCAATTCAATACCGATAGTCAGTGGGATCAAAGAATCAACTATAAAAGAACCTGAAAATCTCAAATTTGAACCTTTACCAGTGCCGAAAAAGTTGGATCAAGAATATATTGAGAAATATTTTGATGGAATTGATCCCAATTTATCAAAACAGGGTAGGTTTCTAGAAGACCGGGTGTTTTTCTTGGAAGGACCCGAAGGGTATTTTGAACAACACCAAACTAGAGCAAAATCAAGTACAAATTCATTAACTACTTTAGCACCCAATTTAGAATATCCTGAGTTCAACAAATATGTCAAACTAGGCAACGAATTGTTTGCACCTAAGAAAAATGAATTGAAACAGTTGCATCAGTATTTATATCATCAATGGCTATTTGAACTAAATGAAGGATTCAATCTTAATTTTTATGGTGTTGGCTCAAAGATAGACATTCTTAATGATTTTGTAACTTACAGTCCTCGAGAGGTTCTAGTTGTTAATGGGTATAATCCTCAAACTAGTTTCAAAAAAGTGCTTGGGGAAATTGCATCATATTTAATTCCCGACGCCAGGTTACCTAAACACATTTCAGAATTAGTTCCTTTCATTTTGGAAAATAAAACAGATAAAAATTTACTTATATTAATTCACAACATTGACGCAGAGCCTTTTAGAGACGAGAAAATCCAAAACCTATTTAGTCAACTTGTTGCCATACCCGAAATTTGGTGCTTGACATCTACTGATCACATCAATGCCCCCTTGTTATGGGATTCATCCAAGCTTAAAAACCTAAACTTTATATGGCATGACCTAACGACCTTTCAAAGCTATATTCATGAATTGTCATTCAAAGATGTTCTAAACATTGGTAAATCCAAGAAATTTATTGGTAATTTAGGTGCGAAATTTGTTCTTGATTCATTGACTAAAAACCATCGAAACGTGTATAAGGTACTACTACAGCAACAAATGGAAGAGATTGAACTACAAACTAGTGAAAAAACTCGAAACTCATTCAAAGGGTGTCCTAAAGCAGCTGTTGACTTTAAGAAATTATACAATTTATGTTTAGACGATTTCGTGGTATCCAACGAGGTAACGTTCCGAACACTTTTGAAAGAGTATATAGAACATAAGATGTGCTCTCTTGTGAAGGACTCGCATGGGCTGGAAATGGTGTTTATTCCGTTCACCTATGACGAAATGCAAAAGATTTATAGTCAGGAATTAATATAAATTTATAAATATATCTCGCGCAATGGCAATCACTAAACTTACTGAAGGTGCCACGTTACAAGTTGGAAAACACAATGTTGTAATTGGCAAATACCTATCAGAAGGAGGATTTGCTCAAATATACCAAGTCACAATTGACCAAACTGCATTGTGTTTGAAAAGAGTCATTGTGCCGGATAAAAATGGATTGAATCAATTACGAAAAGAAGTCGAAGTGATGAAAACATTACGAAATGCGAAAAGTATAGTGAAGTACTATGATTCACATGCTGAGAAATATGAGAATTCATACCAAGTATTAGTGTTGATGGAATTGTGCCCTACATCATTGTTGGATTATATGAATTTGAAAATCAAAGTCAAACTAACCGAAGGGGAGATTTTGAAAATAATGTTGGATATATCTCAAGGAGTATACGAAATGCATAAATTGAAGTTGATACATAGAGATATAAAGATTGAAAACGTGTTAATTGACGCAAATCATCATTATAAATTGTGTGATTTTGGATCAACAACAGGGATAATCATGCCTCCACTAGATCAACAACAATTTGCACAATTATCCAACGATATATTATACCAAACAACTCCGCAATATCGCTCGCCTGAAATGGTAGACTTGTATAAGGGATATCCGATCGACGAGAAAGCAGATATATGGGCTTTGGGTTGTTTTTTATACAAATTATGTTATTACATAACTCCATTTGAGACCCAAGGTGACATAGCCATTTTACATGCGTCGTTTCAATTTCCCAACCAACCAATCTACTCTGGCGATTTAAAGAATTTGATCATCATTATGTTGCAAGAGAACCCGTATTACAGACCCAATATAATTCAAGTTATCCAATTGGTTTGTAAGTTGATGAATTTTGAGATGAAGGTCAATGACTTTTACAAGCAAGGAAGCTATAAATTCCAAGCTTTGCACGAGTACCAGGTACAAAAACAAAATGAAATCATACGCCAAAAGCAGTTGTACGCACAGCAAATGAACCATCAGGTGGAAGAAGAGCCAGACAACTCATCAAAAGAGTCATTAACGGGATTCAGTCTGGAGGGAGAACTAGAGGACGCCGAGCAAAGATATCCGTCATTAGAGAATATTGATAACTTCCAAGTGTCACGAAATCCAAGCATGAAATCGGAAAAAGAATTAGAAGTAGATTTTGTGGATGATATTGAGAAGTTGAAGATAGAAAATTTAATGGAAAATAAATCGCAAGATAAAGAAAGTGCACAAAAAGTCGAGACTTCTATTCCAGAAGTGGCTTTTGGAAAATCTGATCAGGAATCAAAGCCTATGAAAAGATCACAGAGCTCAACAAATTTTACTCAACCTTCGACTCAGCCTTTAAATTCAAAAGCTAAACTTGTTACAGAACCTGTTACAACGCCAGTTACAAATTTGAAATCAAATTCCAAGCCAGTCTCCAACTCAATCTCAAATTCACTCCCAGATTCAATCCCAAATTCAATTCCAACTACAATTCCAAATTCAATTCCAAATTCAATTTCAAACTCAATTCCAAATGCACCACCAAATTCTATCTCCAAAAATAATCATAAAGCAGCTGTCCAGGAGTCAATTCAAAAACCTGTTCAGCAGGCCCCCCTTATTGACTCACACTTTCAACACCAACAGCCTTACAAAGTGCCAGAAACAAAATATACTGAGCAGAGGCCAGAGATTTCTGAACCCATCAATCACAATCCATGGGGTGAGTACAAAAACGAATCAAACTTAATTGATCTCGAGACCAAGGAGAAACCAGCGTATAAAAAACGGTTATCTTATCAAAACCCGATTAATTTACAAGAAGAGGTGATTGATTTTGAATCTGATGACGAAAACAACAACTCCAATTTGAATAGAATTAAAATTAGAAACTCATTAAAGAAGTCTAGAAAGTCCTAAATAAATGATAAAGTTTGAACATTCCTCTAAACGTCATTTCGGTAGCGAAAACAAAAAAAAAAAAATATCTCATCATGCACCAACTAATCCAATTATTACTATTGATCCCGCCAGAACAATTCTCTCCTTCTGATGATATAGGAAAGTGTATTTTAGAGATATTGAAAGGCAAATCGAATGAACTTTTGGAAATTAGCGATTTTAAAGAAATACACAGCTTACCACAGCTCCAAACCATTTTAAAGAAATATCCAGAACATCCATTAAAAGAGGTGATATTTGAATATACCGAAGAATTCATTAAGCTTGTCGGAAATTTTTCTAAAGACATCAATACCTGGGTGAGTGTAACTGCAGTTGCATTCTTACAAAATTTTATACAATCAAATTTCACCGGACCTTGTTCAACCCCAGCGAAGAAAATATGGTTTCACCAAGTGGAAGAGGAAAAATTGCAATATGATTGTGTTCAATTGTTGTCCATTGAGGGACAAACTGCTTACGATTTGGTCCATGATCCATTATACCTATTATTTGCAGAGGTTTTTTTTGAATATATTCTACAAGTTCCTCAACATCATTCAATCTTGAATGTTTCTGAGCATACCGTTAAATTTTACGAAATTTTGAAAATCGAAGATCTAGTGACTGCATCAGCTGCATGGTGGAAAGTCAGGACGTTGCAAGTACATTTATCCATCGTTGCAGAACCACCTAGCATCATACTGTCGATAAGTGGAATTCTTTTATCATCTAAATTACTCAAATACTTGGATGACAAGTTGTTAACCATAGAGTTTTTTCTTGAGCAAGCTAGAATACATATCCATGCCCAAAATGAACATCTAGCTATAAATCCCTTGATCAAAGCTACAAAAATTTCCAATTTACAAGTTTTATTAAGTGGTGCCAAAGCTAAACGAACTAAGTCTCAGCAGTTTTTTACATCCAATTTGATAGTTTTGGCTAAAAGTGGAGACAAGACCATATTTGAGGAAGATTATGTACAAAATTTGGAGAATCTACTGTTGAATGACGAGGTACTACTAGAAAAACCTCGTTTTGAATCCCTTGAAGATTTGGAAATAGAAATTGCACAAGACTCAAAGAGGATTCGCATGGATAGTGCAATAGAAGATGAAAAATTACTCCCACTAGCTTTTAAGCAGGACGACATACCCAAAGAATTGAGAGAGTTAGACCCTAACAACCAGCCAACGTTAAATAATTTGGACAATTTGCAATTACTACTACGCTTAGCAGTATTGAAACAAACAAGTCCGATCAGCGATCCATTGGTTGAAGAAGAATTGATGGCTTTGGTTAGTAGAGTTGTTTATTCAGACAATGTCAATTGGTCAATATTTTCGCGATCACTTTGGGAGAGATCAATTTTGGAAACGGGGAAATCCAAAACAGTGGAGAGGGGCATACTTCAAATGACAGCATTAATCGAAGAAATTGGAATAAATATAACCTCCAGAATCATGCCACAAGGTGATGTCGCTTTATCTGCCAGATTAAGATTTATACATCAACTTCCGTTGTTACCACAATGGATTATGGATGCGAAATTGGCTGAAAAATACATGTCATTGGGAGTTTTCAAATCAGCTATGGAGATATATCAAAGGCTACATCTAGATTGCGAAGCTGCTTTGTGCCATGCGGCAATAGATCAAGAAGCAGAAGCAGAAAAAATATTACTTTCCAGAATTAAAAGTCATCCAAATGACGCAAGGGCTATATCAATTCTAGGTGACTTGAAACAAGATCCACAATTGTGGGAAAAAGCATGGGAAATTGGTCATTATCCAAAAGCAAAAGCTTCATTATCAAAATATTATTATGGTAAGAAAAGTCTAGATCTAGCAATACAACACATGTTTGATTGTCTTTCGATAAATCCATTGAATTATGAAAATTGGTATTTTTACGGTTGTTGTGGGTTGGAAACTGGGCAATACGATCTTGCGTCTGAAGCATTTACAAGATGTATATCACTAGACGATACTAATGCATATGCTTGGTCCAATCTTGCAAGCGCTTTATTGAAACTGGACAAAACCAAACCTGCATTCAATGCATTGAAAAAAGCCATCAGAACTGATAAGAAATCTTGGAGAATATATGAAAATTATATGAATGTAGGGGCAAAATTACACGAATGGAATGATGTTTTATTTGCATTTAAAGAGTTACTAGAAATGAAGAAAAATGAAGGTGATAGAGCCATTGATATTGAGATTTTGGAGAAACTTGTTGAGATTTTAGTTACCGAGCCATATCTGGAAAACTTGTCTTATTTCCAAAGATCATGTATTGATTTAGTGTGTAACATTTTACCAAAAGTAATAACGTCATCAGCAAGATGCTGGAGAATAGTTGCTCGAGTGGAGTTATGGAGGAAAAAACCATGGAACGCGTTAGAATGTCACGAAAAAGCTTATAGAACCATGATACATAATCCAGATTTGGAGTCCAATGAAGAGATATGGAACGAAGTTGTCGATGCATGCTCTGATTTAGTCAGTGCATTTGAATCATTGGGGGAGTTGCCTGGGAAATACGGAGACGTTGTGTGCAAAGATTGGAAGTATAAGGCTAGAACTACAATTAGATCATTGATGTCGAAAGGGAAAGATACATGGGAAGATTCGCCTGGATGGGAAACATTGATACAATTAAAAGAATCACTTTAGATACTAATTATACTAAAACGATCAAATTCGAATGACGCCAATCTTTGAGGCTCTTCTTTTTTGAATAAATTTTGTAGAAATTTAATAGATGTGTTGCACTCTTCTAATCGAATCAAGTAAACAACAAGGTAGAGCATTGCATTTGTACCGAACTCAAAAATAAAAACAAATAGTAATAAGTCTTCCAATAGTCCAAGAACCACTAATGGTTGAATCTCAAAAAGATTGAATATTGAATGCATTTGTAACAACAATACTTTCAAAATGTTTTGTGGAGAATTTAAAAACAATTGTGATAGAATCAACATTGTAATTTGATCAGATTTCAATTGGAAACATCGTTGATGAACCACTAATGATGAAAATTTGATAACAGAGCCTAAGCAAATCAATTGATACGCTTTTGAAAAATTGGGGTTGTTTGTGTAATTCAAGATAAGTGTCAATCCACCTAACAACATGATAAAAAGATTACAACTGAAGCAAAAGTCACTGAAAGAACCATCAAGCTTGACTGACTTCAAATTACATTTGATCAAAAGATAAAGGCTGTAGAAATATTCAATGTAGAAATGAACTATTTTTAACCAATTTGGTTTGTACTCAAACATGAATCACTTTTTATTTTTTCTTCTTATTGTTTTCGTTCCAGCTTTTTTTTTTATTTTTTTTTTCAACATATAAAGTTCAACTATGGATGATAAGTATATAGGGCTTGCCTTGGCAATGTCGTCGTCACTAGCGATAGGAACGTCATTTATAATCACCAAGAAAGGTTTGATGGACGCATCTGCACGTTCAAATAACAATAATGGAGCTCAAGCTTCGGAATATCTACAGAATCCAATTTGGTGGGGTGGAATGATTACTATGGCCATTGGTGAAATTGCCAACTTTGCTGCATATACATTTGCCCCAGCTATACTAGTAACACCTTTGGGAGCGTTGTCCGTCATTATTGGAGCGGTTTTAGCAGCAGTGTTCTTGAAAGAAGAATTGGGAACCTTGGGAAAAATGGGTTGTGCCATATGTTTAATGGGAGCGGTAATAATCATACTACATGCTCCTCCAGACAAAGAAGTTGAAACTGTGGACGAGATTTTAGGGTATGCCACTCAGCCTGGATTTTTATTCTACTGTGTCGCAGTTGCATTGTACTCATTATTCGTCATTTACAAGATTGTACCTAGATATGGGAACACCAATCCGATGATTTATCTTTCAATATGCTCTTCAGTTGGATCTATATCAGTTATGAGTATCAAAGCATTTGGTATTGCTTTGAAGTTAACTTTGGGTGGGAATAATCAATTCACACATGTTTCAACTTACTTATTTTTAATAGTCGTTGCAGTTTGCATTGTTACTCAAATGAATTATTTCAATAGAGCGTTGGACCAGTTCGATACATCAATCGTCAATCCGTTGTATTACGTTACCTTCACCACGTTCACTTTAGCCGCGTCATTCATACTATTTAAAGGGTTTAATACCTCTAGTGCCGTCGATATCATTAGTTTATTAATAGGATTTTTGATAATTTTCAGTGGGGTTTATCTACTAAACATATCAAGAAAAGAAAATGATGGTAGAGACCGTGAAATCTTTGGAGTTCACTCTTCTAAAGACATGGCACCATTGGATAATGGTGTGGGTGGATTTTCCACTGTACGTAGATCGATGCAAATGAATAGAAGTATAGACTACGAAGAGACAGTAGGATTAAGAAGGATTGATAGCTTTGAAATCAGCGATGACGAAAATCATAGACAATAAAATTTAAAATGTACAATTAAATATCATCTATATCCAATTCATCTTCATCTTCACTTTCATCATCATCGGCACCGCCGAATTCGAAATTGACATCCTCATCTTCATCAGCACCAAAAGTATCAGTTTCATTAATTTTGGCGTTTTCGGGTAATTCTCCAAGATTCTTCAAGGATCTTGCTTCGTCTGAATTATATTTATGAACAACATCACATTGGTCGTCTTGGAAATCTCTCAAGGAAACTAATATGATATCACCTTGTCCCATCCATACTTTTTTTCTCAATTTACCTCTTATGTGTCCCATTCTTTTGATTCCATCAAAACAACTAACCTCTATTCTACCATTACCCAACATTTTGGTGATTTGTGCGTATTCTTGTCCCTCTTCTTTGAATATAAGTTCTCTTTTTTGACCAGAGTTGTCGTTTTTTCCTCTTCTTCTATTCTTACCACCTTTACCTTTACCTGTTTTACCCATGATAATCTATCTTAAATAGTTTATAATTATTCTTTCAAATCTTTTTTTTTTTCTCTTTACTTCTTCAATGGCAAAACAAAATTTTTTATTCATTTGAAAAAATTTGTAAGAGATTAAGTAATCATGGACTCGTTTGACATAGCTAATCAATTTGCACAAATACTACGAAATTTAACACCTCAATTACTGGTTCTAAATAAAGCTGTGGTGTATGCTTTGAAGAATGCTGATAATGAAGACTATTTATTTCCAACTATAATGAATGTTTTGCATGATAAGAATTTGAGCATCAACAGTAAAGCAACGATTTTTCAATTCATTGATTTACTTGTGAATGAATCTAAAGGGCCTTATATCAAGAACGTGGAAAAGAATCTCCCCAATATCATTAAGAATATATGTGTGAGTAGCTCAAATTTGTTCAATGTGTATCAATGTTTATGCTCCATTTCAAAGCATTTCAAAGTGGATTGTAGCGAATACGAGAAAATGTTCTATCAGAACTTACTTTCAGAGGAAGATCAACAAGGGAAATGGGTAGGACGTGATTTGGAAGACAAGAACAATCTCATATTAGCTTGGAAAATCCTACTTGAGAGGAAAAGACGATCGCAATTCGAGAGGGCCAATTTATTAAACACTACTCCAATTGATGAAACGGTGGAAGAAGATGAATTGTTCAAGATCAAAGATAAATATTCATTGTCCAAACGACAAATTCTCAGCAGACTTGAGGATGATCGAGAATTACATAAACGGTCCAAGGAAAATCTATGGAATGTCAATCGAGATAAAGCAAAGTTTTTATCAGAAGATGAATTTCGAAATCATTATTGGAATAAGGAAAAACTTGATCATGAAGAAAGTAAAGAGTTTTTCAATGCATTAGCGGATTTGAATGATTTGGTGTCTAAAAGTTATAAAGATCAACAGTATTCAACTTAATATACGTAACAATACGTTGAAATCATTCGCCCCAGGATTAAATGCTGTTTTGTTATCGAATTTCGATAATACGACTAAATTGTAAGAATCTAAATAGTTGATAAGAAGAAGTTAGTTTAATCGCGAAGAAAGTAAATAGTTTTGATGCATTATCAGACTTGAATAATTTGATATCTGAAAGTTATAAACAACATATTCAATTTAATAAACGTAACAATTCATTGATACCATTCACACCACAAGTTGCTGCGGTTTTGTTATCGTTTCTCCATAATGTCACGGTTAAATTGTTGGTATTCAAATGGTTGATGAACTCGTAGTTTGCTTCATCAATTGCGGATGAGCCACCACTATACAACACGTTTTTTTTTGTAGATATAAATTTCAATGCCTTCAAATTGATTTGATTCTTTTGTACAATGACCAGGTTTTGAAATAAAGTAGCGTGAAACCCTTCGTGCTCGAATAAAGTGTTTATATGTTGGATTGTCTCTCCCATGGTGTCCAAGGCTCGGTCATGGTCATCTACAATTGATTTACCAGCATGGAAGCAAATTGTTCCATCTTTGACTTCACAGAATGATCCTGTAAGTCTTTCGACTTTTGATTCTATCACTCTTTGTATTTCAGGAATGACTAGCTTAACTTCATTTTCATCGATTAACGAGACCCAATCTTTTCCAATTGGTTTGACAAAATTACCATTTTCTGCAACTAATCCGATCTTGGGATATCTTTTAAACATGATGTCCAAGTCACTTTTTCGAAGTTGCGATAGAATATACATATTACTTTCAGGGTCGTCGTCCAACAAATTATTCAATAAACCAAAAACTTTTGATGAGGATGTTAAATCCAATGCAAATATGTATAATCGTTCTCCATTATTTTTGAACTCGTTCACTTTTTCCTTTGTCAATGGTTCAATTTTTTCACTTCTTCTGTGATCCAAATCCCAAGCCTTTTGAATGTTTTCAAGACATGATTTCACCCAGTGTTTGGAATCTCTGGTTAACACGAGATTGTAACAGTTTTTCCATCTTAATGCTTTTTCCTCACTCGACATGGTCAATGCCTTTTTAATGAGTTCGGAAAACCGTTTCAAATCCCACGGATTAATTAATAATGCACCTTCTCCTTTACAGTTCAATATAGCAGAACTACCAGTGAACTCAGATATCAATAATGGAGATTTTTTTTCTTCTGTAGCAGTTATGAATTCATGACAAGTCAAATTTAATCCTTCTCTCATAGAACTAACGACAAAAGTTTCAGCCTCACATTGTAGGGCCAAGTATTGATCAAAATCGATGTCTCTTTGTAAAAAAACTACTGGTTGTGTGACTGAGATGTTCTCCGCCAACGAGTTGATTCTGGAAACGATCTTCATAACTTCTAGCTCATAACCTTGATCTTGAGCCAGTCCAACGCAAATTTGAATCAACACGGTGTTTTCAATATATTCGGGATTTTCTTTCAAGAACATTTCATAAGCAAGTAGTTTCTGCTTGATTCCTCTCAATTTATCAAGTTTATCTCTTGATACAATCAACTTTTGACCTTTCCACCTATCTTTGATCAATTTTCTCCATTCTTTAACCGAGTCGCTATGGACTATTTTCGTAATAGAAGGAGCATCTATTCCAACCGGAGTTGTGGTGGTCACAATCAAATTACCATCATAACTAATACCAAACTCATTAGTGTCTGCCAACAAAATCCTATTACATGTTTGTTGAAAATGACGCACATATTCATGGGTTTGAAAACCAATACAATCTGCACTCAACATACCCTCTAAAATCTCATTTCTTTGAGCAAAGCATCTGAAAACTTCAGAAGATGGAAATGAAATGTGTAAAAAAAAACCTATTTTAGCTTGGGGCAATTTCTGTCTTACCAATTTGGGCACTAACAACAAATGATAATCATGAATCCAAATTACATCATCTTCTTTATAAACTTCCACAATCTTATCAGCAATCAATTGATTCATTAAAACATAATGTCCCCAACTATGATCCTCAAACGCTTTCGATTTAGGATCGTCTGGTATTTGATAATGGAATGTTGGCCATAAGATTTGTTTACAAAAAGACTTATAATGTCCTTCAAATGTAATGTCATCTGGAAAAACAGCTTCACAATTATATTCTTTCAATTTAGATGAAATATCATTTTGAACTTTTTTAGGAACTTCATCAGAAGGCATTGAGACTATACCAACCCATTTTTCCTTCTCTATGGATAGATTCACTGCTTTGATTAATGATCCATTACTATTGTCAGCGTGGATGATTGTCCAAGGTGCAGTTTCAAAGATATTTGTTTCGTTTACTATGTTAGCTTCGACATTTGGGCGAGAAAAGCCTCCAAAAGGAGCAAGCTTTGTTCTACCATGAATCATATCGTTAAAACCTTGGTCGAATTCATCTTCGGACATTAAGGAATTGACTGAACTGTTGTTATGGAAGGTGAATGAGGGTTTAGTTAAAGAAGACCTCGTTCTTGATAAAGGAGGGAAAGTTGGAGTGGAAATGGCTGAACTAGAGCGATTAATACCTGGAAACCCTGGATCACTACTCAATTGTTTTGGTTCAGTGATTCCCGACTCAATTTTCAAATTGGAGACTCTAGATTTAGGTTGGACAAAATGGAGGTCCTGTTTTGCTTTTCGATTGTAAAAGAATTCTTCCGGGGTATTTGATCGTTCAATCTCCTCATTTATAATCGGCGATCCAACCAAGGGAGTTGATTTTAAAGTGGGAATGACCGATCCTGCTTGTGGAGTTCCAGATGGTTTTGCATTATTGAGTTCTCCTAATTCGAATTGATCTACTTGGAAATGAACAGAATATGGGAGAAACCTGGCTATGT
Organism: Insectozyma corydali; assembly: GCA_003706475.3. Lineage (NCBI taxonomy): Eukaryota > Fungi > Ascomycota > Pichiomycetes > Serinales > Debaryomycetaceae > Insectozyma > Insectozyma corydali. Next base: position 43,090 of record PPLL03000025.1, read on the forward strand.
TAGTATGTGATTATTAATTGACTGATACATGTGAATACATACAATGATGCTATGATTACAGTCATTAGATCGAAGGGATATTTTATTGAATGATATTATTTTGCTTATTTTTTTTGTGTAATTTATTTTTAAGGGGAGACTAATTATACAACAATATCTTCCATTTCAGCGTCAGATGATGAAAACCCAGCATTTAACTCATTTTCAAGTTGCGCTTCATCCTCCACTTGTAAGTCAGTCACTGATTGATTTAGTGTTTCATTGGAAACATTTATCGGTACCTCATTTGAAGAATCTACTGGTACCTCATTTGAAGAATCTATTTTTTTTTCAGTTTGTGATTGCTCATTACCGTCGTTGAATTTGATCTCATCTTCGCTTTCTGAATCCGAATAAGTTTGGAAATTGAACTGTATTTCAGTCAATTTTCTCTTCTCTTCTAGTTCTGCTTCTTTCAATTTCCGTTGCTTCTCCATTTGGTCTTCTTTAATTTTTGTTTGGTGTCTGATTGAACTAATGACATTTTGAAACTCTTTATTTAGGATGTCATGGAAATATTTATTAACTTCTTCTGCGGGTTTCTTTGTTGCATATGGAGAATAGTATAATTCCGCCTCCATAAATATATTATCTTTCCTTTGATTAAACCTGTGTTGTGTATAATTTTGTCGTTTTTCAAGTACTTGTCGTCTTTGATTAGCATACTTTATAAAATCAAATTTGAACTCTTCTTGATTATCAAATTTTTCTTGTTCTACTTCTATTTCTGGCTCTATAGGTTGTAGATTCTTTTCAAAGTTTTCCCTCCATTCAATTTCATCATTTTCAATTAGGTTATATAACGATTCCTCAGTTAATCTTGACTCTTCCACCAACTTAACTCTCAACTTCTTTAAATCGGTCAAGGTCTTTGTATAGTCTGGAGTTGATTGGTATGTATAATCAGGAGGTAAGTCTGGTAAATACGTGGGTATGTAATCTGGACGGTGGTTCATTTGAGGCACCAATTTTGTTATTGAATACTGCTCGTTGAACGACGAAGATGTGTCTTGTTCTTGTACTATTGGTATCTGCTTGACATTTCTCTTTATTTCATTCACTATTGCATTTAAATTGATGTTTCTCAATTTTATTAGTAGATTTATATCTGATCTTGCTGGTTGTCGCCTTCGTTGTATCTTTGTGAGGTCGGACAAATTACTACATAGTTCGTCAAAATATTCAATTGAAACTTCTGTTAGTTGATCTAAGAAATGTTGTGATACAGCCAAACCTTGAGAATGTAGAATACTCCCTACAATTGTTTTGAAATGTGAATCCATAGAGAAAAAGATATTTTTTTCCATGTCATACTATATACAATCATGACTTAAATACAACAAAATGTTATACCTGCACTGTTCCTCTATCAATGATTCCTCTCATCAAGGACATTATTTATTCAATTATTTAGTAAATACTCAATAGCTCCTTGTACACTTCCGCCTGTTCTTCTCAATGCTTCCACGTTTCTATCAAAGTCGAAAAACCCCATATCGTTCAATTGTCTTAGTTGAGATTCATATCTTTCTTCCGGTGGTCTTGTATCCTGTTGTGTTGGTTGGGGCATTCCACCAAATAAATTAGCAAATGGGTTTGGAGGTACTTCACTTCCTTCTGGTTGAGGAGTCATTCCACCGAATAAATTAGCGAATGGGTTTGGTGGTGGATTAGAATTATCTCCCTCATCCACTGTTGGATTTGTACCTGGTGCAGGAAAAGATGCACCTGCTGCTCCTCCTTGTTGTTGTCTTCCCATCTCCATTGCCGATCTCATCATTTCAGGATTGGTCAACATTTGTCTAAAGAAGGGGCTTTGTAGCATTTGTCTAGCTTGTGGGCCCAATGCTCTCAATTGGGGGTTTTGTTGGATCATAAAGTCCAACATCTGTGGGTTGGACAACATTGCATTCATTTGTTCTTGAAATAATGGATTCGACATCATTGAAGTCAATTGTTCTGGGTCGGGCAAGTTTGAGTTCATGCCTCCATCAGGACCAAACATAGAAGCAGAAGGTAGTTGACTATATCCTGCGTATCTTGCTCCTGTTAAATCAGCCAATGGGTTAAATGAGCCTTGGCCAGCGGATATGTTTGAAGGGACTGATTGTGGTTGAGCCTGTGTTTGCGATTGTGATTGTGATTGGGAGTTTTGATCTTTTGGTTTATCGGTATGGGTTGCAGATTTGACTAAATGTATACTATGACCATTTTGTACTTTATATGATGAAACAAGTTCTTGATCTTTCAATACTTTACCTGAATAAATCAATCTTTGCGAAGATGCAGGGATATCTGCACTTTCAGCAACTTTCTCCTTCAATTGTGATACTGTGATGGAAGGGTCGAATGTGATTTCATATTTCTTATCACCCGAGGCCTTAATTGTGATTGTTATATCAGACATTTGTTGAACAGCAAAAAGATGTAAAGAAAAATAAAGAACAAAAGTTGAATAATAAAAAAAAAATATTATGTAATATATTATTAATACAAAATGTTTGGAATTGAATATTCTATTTAACTTCTACCCTCCAACCACACTCTAAACAGGAATGTCCTTTATGTCCATCTTCAAATGTTACTGTTCCTTTACTTTGCATGAGAGACCATTCACCTTTAGCTGGGATTTTTCTACATTTATCATTCAAACATCTTGCAGAGGTCTTTTTGTATCGCAATCCACAAGAATTACATAATTGACCTTCTTTAATTGACCAAGAGGGTCTCCAGCAGGGTGATTGATCTGATCCACAAGATAGACAAACCCTAGGAGTATGGTGATGGGTATTTTTTGGCGATGATTCTGATTTAGCAGTTTTTTTCGGCGTGGTTATAGGTACAAATTTGTGAGTTAAAATAGGTGGTTGAGGAACTGGCTTTGATAATGATATTAATGATTGAGCCAACTCGAGATACTCTGGATATTGTTCGACTTCATAGGTGTAATTGTGGATTCTAGGAAGTAGTATAGTTGAATCGTTTTTATTAAGATAATTATACTGATTCAAATGGAAATGTCTTGATTGTTTTGTTATTCGATTCAATAACTCATACCTCCAATGATCATCTTTAGAAATGGTTGTAAAGTCAGGAGTGATTGGTTTCAATTTTATTGGAGCTTCAGTTATAGGGGCAGAGTTTAAAGCAGCAGTTATACTTGGTAATTTCACCTTGGAGAGTTTTGGGGATGTAATTGGTGAAGATTTGGGCAGGTTTGAAGGTGATAATGGATTTATGAACTTCTTACTGGGAGACAAGCTTCGCGATCGGTTTATTATATTTCTAGATATTTCTTGGTTGGATGAATCGTAAGGAGGTGATGGAGGAGCAGTTTTACACCGTTTCAGCTGATTCAAAGTGTAATCGTCATCACTATATGATCTTTTTGATCTTGTGGAATTAACTTTCATCAATTCAAAACTCTTTGATCTGTGGTGAGATCGGCATCCATTGGAAGAAGATATGTGATTGGAGAACATTGTTGACTGGACTAAACTCATATTATAGAACGAAAGGAGGTAGCTAAATTGAGGATCAAAAGTTGTTGCAAAAGTATCTAGATCTCTTTGTGTCAGATGGAACAAAAAACACTCAATTGGGAGAATTAAATTGGTTGTTTTATAATTTTATTTTTCTCCTGTGGATAAAATCTAATTGAATGATTGATTGATTGTTAGATTATATGGTTAGGTAGAATATATATGAATAAGCGAGTGTGTTAACAGAATGTGTTGTAAATCTGAAATACAATGTGGAAATGTCTTTTGATTTATATATACTTCTGCTTGTTAAATAAACTACGACAAGCCATCTTCTTTACTTTTTTTGTTACTTGATCAATCTCAATAGAATTTTCTCTAGATCAAACAGCCGCACTCCCCAATTAAGACAAATCAGTTACTAATTGGGACACACGTCCAGCAAGAATCGTCTACAAAATACAAATCTTCCATTATTGATCTTTGATTCTGATTCCGATTTGATTCAAATCAAACCAGCATTTGATTTAATGATTTCAGTTGCTGGTTTACTTCAAAAGAGTACAATTATGATAGATAAGTCATTTTTATGTATATTTCAAAATCTCTACTTACCTTCATCATGTTTTTCTTCACCTTTTTGTAAAGCTTCACCACCGAGTATACCACCTCCAATACCACCTATGATATGGGAAACATTACCACCACCGACTTTATCAGCAACTTTGTTTCCTCCAAGTGATCCAACTACTGAGGCACCGATTTGTTTTGCAGCTTCACTTCCAGACATGTTGTGTATATAATGAATTAGTTTAGTTTGTTATGGTTGTTGTTCCTGAGACAAGAAAAGTGGAGGTGAGATCTGGGATTGTTTAGCCTTATATAGTTTGAGAGAGTCATAGTCTATCAGTTGCTATGAAATTCAAACGACTAACTCTATTGGAAGTCGCGCATAAATCATATTTTTTTTTTTCTAACCATTAATGATGAACCACGATCCAAGTATGTCAATTGTTTAAGACATGGCCACCACAGATTATTAACATTTCCTAGCACAGCCTATAGAACCATTTCTAAAAAACTTTCTAAATACATTGGATTCACAATATCAACCTCCCTCCAATGTTGAAACCTACGCTACCCAATTCGGCATGAACCTCAAACGAACAAGTGCTTTGATCATTAATGGAAAACCAATCATCCCTACACCACAAGAAGATTGTAAATTGACATTCCAAAAGAAATGGCTACAAACCCCTTTGACCTCTCACCAGTTGACTAGTTATGACGCCCATTTAATCCCTGGTACAGGACAATTCATCATCAATTTTTCAGCAAAAGTCAAATTCGATCAAAGTGGCAAGACTAGACTAGGAGAATCGGCAGATTTGATAAAAGAGCAACAAACAATAACTACAAAGAATAGACCAATATGGGGTTCTTGGAATGGAATCGTTGGCAATTTGGTCGTTGATGAAAATTTACAAAGTGAGTGTATAAATAGCATGGATTATAGAATAACTTATATACCCCAGGACAATATATTGAAGTTTTGAGACTAATTTAATCACCAGTCAATACTGAATCTTACATTTTCATGAATCAGAAATTATCAATGTATCGACTAAACATTTGATTTTTCTATGTAATTGTTTAATAATGTTCCAAGATATGTACTTGAATAATGACTTGGTGAAGCTAACTCTGGGTAGTTCAACTCTTTCAAAGCCCATTGGACGTTTGGAGTTATGAAATCGTAAAACACAAGGTTCACAAGTGTATCTAGGTCATCTTTGAATTGTATACTTTCAATCACATTAGGTATTGGGAATTGTATCACTGCCTTATGAGGAGTATCATCACCATCACTTCCGAAATCGTCATGAGTAACGTATCCCTTGGATAAATTTTCTAAAACCACTTGGCGCTTGTCGAATTTTGGTTTCTGGAACCATTGCTGAGGAGGATTCAACATAATGTACCCTGCCTCATTCAATTTTGTAGCCACCTTGATAGCCACAGACTTTGGAATTGTGATATTGACCCATTGATTTTCAAATGGCGACACGATATACTGAGAGTCAATTGTGTATGGACCTTTATACAAATCATACCTTATGGAACCGGTATTTATGATGATCACTCTTTCTTCATCGCCTTCTAAAGTGCTCAACACTCTTGTTGATAATAGGTTGAATATATTTTTTGGACTTTCTAATGGAACATAATCGATGTAATAATTATTTCGTACATAACCAATTGGTTTGTCCAAGTTCAATTTCTTTCTTGTATCTTTGATCAATTTTGATACCGTGAGACCTTTCTCAGTATCGAAATCCTCCGTTGTATGATGTTTAAATGAATCTAGATTGAAGTCTATGTAATTTCTTGAAAAACGGCTTTTCAAAGAGTCACCGGTGGTGTTGATACTGACCCAGCCTGCAGTTTCACAATACCTACCACTCTGCAATCCTGTTGCTTTCTCATCAAAAACTGCAAAATCTCTAATATGTGAATGACCACCGAAATATTGAACAATTGTATCTGGGTAATAATTCCTCAATACACGGTGTAGTTTATAAAATTCAGGCCATTGATGAGAAATTGGTGTGTGTCCAAGAATTATCACCAAGTCCACTTTATCTTTATGATCTATTAATACGTTTTCAAACCACGGTTCATTTGCAACTTGTTCCATTGAAGTCACACGGGTTCCATTATTAAATCTTTTAAAGTCGAACAAAAACCCAAATGCCAACACTCGTTTACGCGTATTTGGCAAGGTAAAGTATTTATATTTCCTACCAAAAGGGACATACTCATCCCCATTCCAATATTCAACATTTGAAGTAACATATTGATCTTTGAAATAATTAGACACAGTTTCAAATTCTTGTTTTGAATTCTCATACAAGTACAATTCATGATTTCCAATGGTTAATAAATCATAATCCTGTTTGATAAATATAGGAGTGGAATATAGTCCATTCGGAATTGTAATATCAGATAACCCATTTCCATCGTGACGGTCCCCACTATCAATTAATAAAAAGTCTTGATTTTGACGATTTGCTTTAGACTTTAGATTGGTTGTAAACGAGATGAAATCGCCCCAATTGGCATTGTATTGTTTCTGATTCAAATGACCCGAGTACCATCCGTGAGTATCCGTGGTGTGTATAAAATTGACTTCACCCCAAGTCAAATCACGAATTGCAACCACTATTGATACCAAAAAAAAGAGAAACATTGGATAATATTTTTTTTGTTCTTAATTTATTATTTTATACAAGTTTATTTAAGCGATTAAACCATCTTGTCTTCTTTTTCTGTCTCTTTCTTCAGTGATTGACAATTTGATACCTTTACCTTTTGGTAAACTGATCCAAGGTTTGGATTGTTCTTCACCAATGACAAAGACGTTCGATAATCTGGTAACAAAAGTGTTGTCTAATTTATCCTTAATGTGGACTAAATCGAAACCACCTTCGTGTTTTTCTCTATGGGTGATGACACCAACTCTACCCATATTTCTACCACCGGTGACCATGACTAATCTACCAGTGTCGAAATGGATGAAATCGGTGATTTTACCAGTAGCCAAATCGATTTTAACTGAATCGTTAGCTCTGATCAATGGGTCTGGGTATCTGATAGTTCTACCATCGTGGGTGACAACGTATGGGATACCTTTTTTACCAAGAGCGACTTTTTTAACTTTACCCAATTTGTAAGCAGCTTCTTCTGATGAGATTCTATGGACGGTGAATCTACCTTTAACATCATAGATCAATCTAAAGTTTTCATTGGTTGCTTCTAAAGTGATGACATCCATGAAACCAGCTGGGTAAGTAGTATCAGTTCTAACTTTACCGTCAACTTGTACGTGTTGTTGCATCATGATAGCTTTGACTTCTCTACCGTTTAAGGCATATTTCAATCTGTTTCTTAAAAATACAACTAATGGTAATGATTCTCTCAATTTGTGGGGACCAGCAGATGGTCTTGGAGCGTAAGCACCGGACAATTTGTCCAACATCCAATGGGATGGGGCTGCTAATCTTTTCAAATGTTTCTTTGGTCCTCTACCCATGTTTAATTAATGATTATAGAATGAAAAAAGTCTATATCAAGATTCTCTATTACAGAAAAAAAAGTGTAACTGAAAAAAAATAAAACAAACGGTAAATGAGATTATTTTCCACGTGAAAGTAGTTAGAGCCCTAGGGTTTTCTATAAGATAAGGAACCGGTCTTAACTGCAATTTTCGAATATAACAATTGTGCACGATGGTTATCAAATTCAGTATTCCAATAGCATTTTTTACAATTCAAGCGATCAGATTCCTCATAGATATATTTAAGTAAACTTGTACCGATACCTTTACCACGACAATCTTCAGACACAAAAAGATCATTCAAATACAATGCATCTTCGATTGTCCATGTGAATCTATGAGTGATGTAATTGGCAAACCCCACCACTTTATGTGAATTGGTGTCGATTGCCAATACAGAATAAACTGGTTCAGTTGGGTCTAAGATCCGGTCACAAATTGTATTTAGTACCTTGTCATTAAATTGAAATCTCCATTCTTGATTAACGTAATCATTAATGAACAAGTGTAGGAATTGATCTCTATACTTATCTTCATATGGTATTAATGTAGACATTAGAGAGTCAATAGTGGTGGTTTAGTCTAATGGTTTGTAAATCCAGTGTTATTCCGAATTGGGATTATAATAAAATATACACACAAAATTTCTTTTTATTTTTTGGTTTGTCTTTTACAATAAGAAAATTTTATTCTTCTCCACATTAAAAATATAAAACATTAAAATATAATATCAACCATCTAATGAATACCACCACAACAACAACCACAACACCAAATATCAATGTTATCAATAATATAAAGAAAGAGCAGAATAGACCTTACAAGTGTCCCCATTGCGATAAAGCTTTTCACAGACTAGAACACCAAACAAGACACATTCGCACCCACACGGGAGAAAAACCCCATGTTTGCACTTATGATGGATGTAGCAAGAGATTTAGTAGATCCGATGAGTTGACTAGACATTTACGTATTCACACCAATCCCAACTCGCGTAAGAATAGAAAAGAAAAGAAGGTTTCTTCTCCTATTACCCCGTCCACTTCATCTTCATCTATAACTACCAACAATAACAATAATACTAATGATAATACTAATAATACTACAAAAAATCATCCTATAGCCATACCCAAACCCATGCTTCATAAAAACCCTTCATCAATAGACATATTGGCAACGGCAGCTTCTGAGGAGTTGAAACTGTTGGAAAGTAGGAGTTTGCCATCTTTAACCGAATATTTTAACCTGAAAAATAATACCAGAATAATACCCAAACAACTACCGGGGGCCACATTTTCATCCGACTCATTACAACAGTTCTCAAACATAGCTATTCGCATGACGCCGTTGGAACATAATCAGAACATTATGCAAGATTCTGATTTGGATTATGTTAGACAGAAATTGAAAAGATCAAGACCTAATTCACCAAAACCTTATTATACTTTACCAAATTCTCCCGTGTTTGGACTCTCTACAACTACAACTCCGAGCATATCAAATTCAAATAGTTACACTAATTTATCGTCATTGGCGATGACAGCCGCAAGATCCACTACTCCTTTACAAAGTAATCTCCAAACTCCAAAAATGTCACCCACCTCAGATACATTGCCTAGCTTGAGAAGCTTGAACTTACCAACGGAATAGAAATGTACAATAACATTGGATATAGATGAATTTTAAATGTGTGATAATACTTCTATACAACATTATTGATGTTTGAAATGTAGATTATTGAAATTTGTTTGATTTTTTTTAGCCTATACAATCTTAGTAGATGATCTGCCTAGTTTAAGAACTTTGCATTCACCAATGAAATAGATTGTGCACATTACATATGGTTCAGTGTTGAACCTTTTAAGTTCACCTATTACTTTAGAAAGTTAATTCAACATATACAAACAGGTTCATAGTTGAATAGGTCTCAATGTCAATACATCAGATCTCTAGGCATAAAATGAAACAAACAATGCATTTCAATATCACAACATATAGTGATATCAAAAGAATTCTGAAAATTCCAATCAGTTTTATTCATCATTTACAATACGTTATATCAATTTCTATACATGCTTCTAAACACCCACCTGCCATATCTCCTTTTCATCTTCTATTCTATCACTATACAAGGTTTCTTCATCTCCACCTTGTTCTATTCTCTCCCGCTCAACACTTGCTAATCTGACCGCTACTCGTTTAGTATATTCCACAATCGACCTATCGGAGGTATTATAAGTATTGAATATCTCCATGTCTTTTTCCACCATCTTGAACACCTCAAGGTACGCTTTTTCCGCGGCCAATTTGATAGGGATGATTGGATCTCTCACACTGGCAAAAATACTAGGAACGAGAATTGACCTGTATTCACTCACGTCTTTGTGTCTGGCAACTGTTCTTATTACCACTAATGCCAATCTTCTCGTATCGGGGGAAGTTGAAACTGGCTCCTTAATCAATTTCGCCAATTGTTGATACAATTTCTCCTCCTCATCAACATCACCATTCAATAACATTTTCCCAATTGCAACCGTGGCATTATCACTCAAATACACATCTTGAGAATTTGAGCATGAGATTATGAAATCTATCATTTCCGAACTGGCCAAATTTGGAGAATATTTCAAAAAGGAATTCACTGCAAGGATGGAGAATCTATTTTCATGATTCAAGATTCTATTATGTAAGATATCCCCCAATTCCTCCCTTGTCAATATACTAGCTAATGAACCTAGTAATTTAGCCGAAGACACCGACTCAACATCTTGTTCAATCAATGATAGGATACTTGATTTAGACCCATCGGATAATTCATCACCTTTAGTTTCCACCACCATCAAAATCCCATTCAATAATGACGATTTCACCCCTGAATCAACTGAGGTTTTGAAATTAGTGACCAACTCAGTAATCAATGAATCTACTCTAGGTTGATGTTTGACCAATGTTCCCAATGCAATCACTGCTTTATTTCTCAATTTCTCATTTGATGTATCACAAAGCGATCTAATGAATGTACGTTGTAATTGAGGTATAAATGGTCGTAAAAACTGAGGGATTTTGATCAATAATGAGGTTAATGCAATCAAAATGGCACTTTTAATATCACTCGACACTTTTTCACCAACGACTCTAATTAATGGACCTGTGATTGTAGTGGATAACATTCTCAAATTGTCACTTGGGGTTTTATCTATAATAGTTGCAATTGCCAAAGCTGACATTTCTTTTTGATCTGAAGTACCATACATTAAACCTTGAATGAAGATTGGTAATATCAGCTGTGGACCTTTTGGAAGTTTGAACGCAGGTACATCATAAGAAGAATCAAGGGTTAATTTAGCTGGTTTGACCAATTTCTCAAGAACTTCTTTTGGTTGTTTCTTTATCAATGCAGTCAATGTCAACATTGAACCTTGGACAACTGATGGGATAGGATCAGATAATGAAAGAATCAATTGTGATACCAAATCTTCCACATACATCGAATAATCAAGGTGGGTTTCATCGAAAAATAAGGGTAACCTCTCAAATACAAATTGTCTCTTTTCAGGGTTTTCATGTTTGATTAGGGCAAGAAGTTGTTGTAATAATTGATGTACTCCTTCATCATCGACAGCTAAGATCACTTGATCAAAAGCATTAGAAGCTTGAGAATCGACTAATGTGCTGATAATAATCGATAATCTCTTATATAATGCCGAGCCAGCCACGGTGGCTAACGACGCTATTGCATTTGCATTCACTGGAGGTGTCAATAAAGTAGGTAATAAAATGGGGAAAATAACTTCCGACTTGGTAGACATGATCTTTTGTAATGCTTGTAAACTACTTGGATCTTTAATCTTTGCTAATAAATCAGGGATTATTTCATCGATCACCGGTTTGCCAATTCTAGAATACAATTCATCAAATGCAACCGCAGCACTTTCTTCTGATAATGAAAGTTTAATGATGGAGATAAATTCAGATTGATAGGTGACAAGACCTTCATGTGATGTGGATTTGATCAATTCGGTTAATGCAACACATGCACCTTGTTTATCACTTGCAGATTCCAAAACGGGCAACAATTGAGGCAAAGCAGAATTGGCTCCTACTCGTTTAACCATATCACCTAAAGTTTGAGCAGCAATCGCTCTTTGAGTTTCATCTGCACTAGCCAATTTATCAACCACCAAAGTAGTTATCGAAGGTAAGATTTCTTTAACAGTCTTTGGAGTGTTTGCAACAAGGGCTTTCCAGATGTCAATAGCCGCATTACGTACAATACCAGCAACATCGTTTCTACAAACAAAAATAGCCGCCAAGATTTTATCTCTACGATCACCGAGAATCTCAATCAACGTTTTATGGACTGATAAATCCTCAACCAATTCGTTTTTACCCGAAATACCAGTGATTTGGAATAATAAATCCCCAGTCAATTCCAAACTTGATAACCTTATTCTATAACTTGAATTGGATAAACCAAGTTCCAATTCGGGTAGTAACAAATCAATAGCCTTTTTAGCGTAATTTTTGACAATCAATCTTCCTGCTCTTAAACTAGTATCTCTAATTTCCTCATCTGACTCGGCTAAACCATTGAGAATGGGTGGGATAATTTTATTCAAGTATGGGGAGAATTGGGACCCAAAACAAACAGGGAGAAATAACAATAATGGCATGAATCCTGCCTTGATATGAGTTCTTGCACTTTGAGCAAATGATAAAATAGTAGGCAACAATTCTTCCAATTTTCCAATACCCAAACCACAAATCACTTCTGATAATGCTTGAGCAGAGCCTAGTCTATCACCTGATTTAGATTCATCTTGTAATGTATCAATCAATTTTGGAATCAAATCAGGGAATTGATCCTCACCCAATTTTTCAACCAAACTACCAAGAGCTCTGGCGGCAGTTGATCTAGTTTGTGGTACAGGATCAACCATGGCAATTTCCAATTCAGAGACCAATTGTCCTAGATATGGCTTCAAATCCTTTGAATCAACCAAGATCGCCATGTTACCAACAATCTGGCACGATTTCTTCTTGGTTGCAGCTGAACGATCTCTCATACCTCTATGAATGACATGTATAATCAATGCTAAACTTGGTCCATCAATGTAATGGACAAAGTTTGTTTTTATCAATTTATCAAGAGCCAGATCGGTGTTTTTTGTAGGATCACCAATAGCATTAATCAAATCAGGAACAATCACTTGAATTTCAGGGTTTCTGATAACATCACCGAATCTTTTCAATGCTTGTTCTGCTGCTTTTCTAACTTCCTTATGGGTGTCATTCAAAACACCAACAATTTCAGGAATAATAATCGATAAACTTGAGGATAATTGTGTTGGGTCAAGATAAGCCATAGTACCTAACAATTCAACCGAACCTTTCTTCGACCTCCAAGCTATTTCATCAAGATTACTAATTGCAAGAGGAATCAATTTCTTGATACCAAATGAAGTTGTATTCTTCATGATTTCCTTTGCTGCGTCATCGGTGGCCAATCTTACTTCAGGTGATGGATCACCAAGATTTTTCAATATAATTGGTAGTATTTCAATCACATAAGGTTCGAAATATTTGCCTAGACATTTAGATAATGTTTCAAAAGTGATGGAAACCGATTCTCGTTTAATTGGATCTTTATCTGAGGAGTCGGTTAAATTACGAATTATATCGGGTAATGATTTGATTCCTGCACCCTTGACTAATCCTGAAATACCAAAAGCAGCACCTCTACGTTCTTTTTTATTCTTACCCGTGTATAATTTATCAAATAGATTCTCTAAAGTTTGATCAAAGTCGGTTATTGCCGGCACTAGTGGGGCTAGACATTGAGATACTGCGAATTGAACGTCACTATTTAAACATTTCATCAATCTATCAATGATGACTTTCAATCTTGGATCTGATTTATCAAGATAAGTAGCTAGATATCCGTAGAGAATGATGACTGGTTCCTTCACCGTTTGTAAATTTTCCTCAAAAATGGTTATTAAAGTTTCAACGTTGGTCGAACCATGTGCTTTGATTGCGTGTATACCGGCATCTTGAAACTCGGAACGTACAAGTTCATCCTTATCACCAACTGCGTCAACGAGAAATTTAAATAATTGTTCAATGTCGTAATTTTTCAACAACTTCAAAGTCAACGCAATGGTAGATCTCTCTTCCCAACGATCTTTATTATCAATGGTAGATTTGATTACTAGTCCAAATTTATCCAATTTTGGTGGTGGTGGATTCTTCTTTTCATTGTATAATGATATTAACTCGGATAAATCTGCAGTTTCTCCACTGGCATTGGAGTATGCTTGAGCTATGGAATATCTAATTCCCGAGTCTTCATTTCCAAAAAGGGATAACAAATTGCTAGTGCCTTGAGGTTGTAAATTGTTATCATCCCAAATTGTTCTTGCAATCTCTTGACAATTTTCATCATTATCAAAAGTACAAACGTACAATTCTTTTGAATATTGATCTAGTTGGAATTCAGTATCCAATCCCTCTAATATAGTTGATCTAACAAACACATTTGAACTCATTAAATTATCATACAAGAGTTGTAAATCTTCATCTGAAATGGTTTCTGAGATGTACTGGCATAGGGATAAGAAACACTCCTTTGCGATTTTGGCTTTACTTGGTAACTTCATAAGGGAAATCAACACATTCAATATCGATCTTCTTGGAATTATGTCATTAGTGAAACATTCAGCGTGACTACCAATAATTTCAATAGCTAATAATAAACTCTCCTCTTCATCTTCTTCGTTATATTCCGAAGTTACTTTTGTTTTTTTATTATTCTCAATTGCAATCTTCTGTCCATCCTCTAGCACCTTGATCAATAATGGTAATAAATACGAAAGAGATATCAAATCTAGGGATTGTTGATCGGATAATAATTTCACCTTGTATAATATTCTAGTGATCAACTTTGACAATGACTCTTGTTGAAATTTGTCGTCTATATCGACATTATAACTTCTCAAAGTGGCGATACCTATGAATTCTTTGAGCACTTCCAATCTATTAGTTATCAAAGTTGATAAGTTGAGATAGACTGGAGATGCATTGTATAATGGGACACTGCACATTTGCAATAGTATGTTTGTTACAATTGGGAACCAAGTATCTTGGTTATTGTTGACCAATTTTGCTTGATTTGTTAATTCGGTAATCAAAGATAAAATGAACTTACTTTGAGTTACATTCTGATCAATTTCCTTTCTCAATTGAGATTCATTTTTCAATTGTTCATTTACTTGAATTTGTTCTTCTTTTGATAATTTCTTCTGCTTTTGTAATGATTGTTCCCATTTCTCAATTTCATAATCTTTTGAATTTTTATCCAACTCTTTCCCTTTCAATTGTTTGACTAATTCACCTTCTTTTCCATTATAAATGTCGACTTCCTCATTGGAATAATTTCTGATTTCAAAATTTGTGATTATTTCAAATATGAAATTAATTTTCTCTGGTTTTATAAAGATTAAATTACTTAATCCCTTTATAGATTTCGCCTCTACACAAGTATGAAGCAAATCTGTGAAATTATCATTGACTAATGATTCCACATTGATTCTAGGTACACTTTTTTGTATCAAGTTTATCCAATTGTCACCAGCGAGGATAATCAATTTTAATAAATTATTCTCAACCTCGGTTTTATCACCAGTCTGAGTTAAAATTGAAAAGACATTTGAGTAATCACCAGGTGTATTTATTGCATTTATGATTGAGTCAGACAATTCTGGAGTTATTTTCTTTTTCAATTCTTGTTGAGCAAGTAATTTGATTTTATAATTACCATTAGTCAATACAGATAACCACCCATTAGGTTGGGATTTCAAAGCCTTTGTGAACCAAATCAAATCCGTCTCATCCAACTTTGGATACAACCTTGTATCATTCAAGATATCATTCTGCAAATCGAGTAGAGACAATATTATAAATGCAACGACGATGGATTTATTAGTCAATGGTGACTGTAAACTCAAAGGCAACATTGTTTCAAATTCAGATTTAAACAATTCCAAATGTTTTGGATCCTTTGCGTAATTCACAAACCAAACTTTTTTAAACTTTGAATTGAAACCCATTTTAAAAATGTCAATACATTCATTGGTGAAATGGGCCATTAACACCCTCACCACTGAGTTCAATACCGTTTCATTCTGTTCTTTTGCCAATGGTATCAAATTTGACGTTTTCGCTTTGGTATATTGCAAACTGTCAATCAACAATGCCTTGGTTTCACCAGATACACTTTTGATACTTTTCAAAATCTCATCACTATAATCCTCAGTGTCATGTTTGGATAATACCAATTTCAAAGTGTCATATGCACTTGATTTAATGTGATCTTTTGAAGATTTCACTCCGGAGATGATTGTAGATATCAACTTTGTGGTGATTGTTACATTCATATTTTTAAATAAAGTAGGTAAAATCGTGAATACCTCGCTTGATCTCAATACTGCTTTTTCAACAGACACAGATTCACTATTGATGACTTCACAGACGGGAGTGAATAATTCCAATTCATTGACATTGGGGATTTTCTTTGACAAAATCTGTTCATTTAAAATCTCAACCACTTTGGATATATCTATACTATGATCACTGTGATATAATAGTCCAATCAATGCAAGATTCCTACTTTCAATAATGTAATCGCTGTATCTTGAATCTATGCGTAGTTTCTCCTCAATTGATGTTTTTGTAGACACGATACATGAATTTATAATTCTCCTACGATGGGAATATCTCCCATGATATTTAAGACATTCAATTAACAATCTTCCCTGGAGGATTGCACTTTGAGGAGATATGATTTTCAACACATTGATCCAATTTAATAATGTTAGATAATCTGTGATTGGTAATTTATGCTTTATTTGATCATGAATGAAATCAGTATAAAGTTTATAATGCTCATTATCGAATTCTCCAATTTGATTCAAAACAGAAACGATTTTGTTTCTTGAGTTTGAATCTTGATAATAATTGTACGTTTTTAATAATGTGATAATCAATTGATTTATATCATCTGATGGAATATCTGGGATGATTTTTGAAACGTTGTCTAAGACGGACACCCTATGATTGGTGGATGAGTCCAGTATACCAATTTTATAGATGGGTTGCAATTGATCCCATGATAAACTCATTGGTTGATTAATATTTTTTTTTTGCAGTAGATTAAAAATTTTCCAATACAAATGAATATGAAACTTGTACTACAATAACAATTACAGTCTCTCTTACTCATTACGGAATCAAGTTTAATAGAGGATGAAGAAGGATGTATCCAATTCAATATGTGTAACGTCAGTTGTGATATATATTACCCTGCTTATTCCCAGTATAAATATGTTGCGAGAAAAAAAATTTTGAAAAAGTATCAACTATAACAGTCAATGACGATAGGGTAGATCCGTTGCAGTAATGAATTGATTTTATCATTTCGACTCAAGATGTAAAAATCTTGGGCGATGTGGAAGACATCATAAACCTTCATCACCACACAAATATAATTGATGTTTGACTAACTGAGGTTGTATAGTTGATCAAATAATGAATATACATATGGACATGATGAGAATAAAACTTGAATCGTAGTGATAGAGTAGTATAGGTTCTAGTAGAAGCCTAAAAAGTGTTCTTCGAGTGGTTACAGCTTTTTCATGAGTGAATGATTCGTTATATGTTTAGTATAGTCACATATTAAAGTCAACGATATTGATTGGTAATGAAAATTCGCAATTTCATGGTTAAGAATGCACAAGGTGACAAAACAGTTACATACAGTAAACTCAAACATTAACTATTTAACTATACATCAATTGTTAGACTTGACACGTGTATGTTGAATATGAGATTATAGAAGGATATTGTAGTATAGCCCAAGATTCACCAGAGTGTGATACGTATGTCTAACATTATGTGAGATGAAGGATTCCATAATCAGTAGTTATGATATCTATTCATCGTAAGAAGTAAAATGTCTATGACTAGTATAGGGTCATTTTAAGTTGTCTATACAGATCCGAGCATAAGCTTACTTATATATTACTTACTCGTAAAACAATTCAAGAAAATAATTTAATTTGCGAACGATTCTTAGTTTCAGAGTATCGTTGACTTGTATTTTGATACATCAGTTTCACTAATTATAGGATGAGGACTAGTTCAACACTGCAAGGTACATCATAAACGGTTGCAATTTATTGAGAAATCGAGATCATGATAGATTTCTACGATCGCGTGATGTACAAATAAAGTTATGATTCTCTAACTAATAGAATTGTGGTCACTTAAATATGTTACCAAATCGTACTACTCCCACGCCAACTTGGAACGAGAATGTTGCGCTAAGCTCCTCAACTGTGTATACGGCAGTTAGTATTTGAAGGTGTCGTTTCCCTCGATAGAATCTATCTTTACAATTCATCTATAAATATATCACTAGAATCGTTAAACAAAGCTATATTTACTGAAATAAATGCATATTTGTGAAGTTCTCTTGCTTCATTCTCAATTCTGATAAACATAATAACGGATTGTTGATTATATAACTACATGGGGAATTGCTAGTGGATATATATGTAACATAGTAATAAGACTATTAAATTTTGCGGGAGCAATTTCACAATTGTAATTGATGGAAGTACGACTTCAATTGGATAAAGTAATAATTATAGACTATGCTTAATCTGTAGCAGTAGGCATTGAATTACAGGGAAATTTAATAATAGATAAATAGATAGTAATAAATTAACATTAGTATAATAAAATAAATAAATAAAATCATAAGTCAAAAACTTTTCAAAAACATAAAATTCCCCTTTTCCAATAATTAAAATAAACAAACCATTACCCGTGAATCATAAAACATACAACTTGTACCATCATTAGCCATGTTTAAAACAACATCTATTACCATAACGACAAGATCCATATTTGGACCAATTGACACAGGGCTTGGATCTCCATTTCGGAGGTCTCTCCACGTGTTTCAACTCAGAATGGCCATGCGCAAATTGGCATTTTGTGCCATAAGGACAAACACCAGTCTTGATGAAACTAGCACAGAGTTCAGTTTTATACAATTGAGTGTTAACTGGTTGTTTCTGTGATTGACAATGTAGTTGTTCAAGATTAAACAAGTCGTCACTGTCTCCTTTCTCTTCTTCTTCTTCTTCTTCTTCCAATGGCATAATGGAGTTGAATGTCTCTTCAAATTTAAAATTGTCAATATTGTAGGATAAATTGTTGTAACTGATATTGTTGGTGGTGGTTGACGTTAGTTGTAGGGGAGAAAAGTCGATATTGAATGTTGAGACGGTAGGTTTGTCATTGTGATTTATAGATGATGATGAACAGGATGTTAAAGATGTGGATGTGGAATCATTCGAGGAAGTTTGCCACAAATCAGGTAATAAGTCACCTTTCAAGTCGTTAAAGTCAGTTATGGAAGAAGAGTGGGAGGATATGGTTGAACCGGTGGAGGAAGAGGATATATGTGGAATATGGTGATAGTTGTTGAAATGCGACTGAGGTAGTGGTCGTTGTGGGTGATGTTGTGGTTGATGTGGATGTTGTGGTTGATGTTGTGGTTGGTGGTGAAGGTTGTGTTGAAAGTGGTGATAGTAGTTGTTATAAGTGGTATTAGTTGCTGTAGATGATGACATGGTGAAGGTGTATTGAAAGGTTGGTGGATATGGAAAATGGTAAATAGATAGATATATATATATAGATTATTGTGTTATGTCAAAATAAGAACTGCTGTTTAAGTAAATTGTAGTAAAAATAAAATTTCATCGGTCTTCAATTTTGTGTCACCAAAAATAAAAATAAAAATAAAAATAAAAAAAAAAAAAACCCAAAATTTTATTTTCTGAAAATTCCCCTCATAAATTATTTCATCACCATTAACCCACACTGTTTTCTGTATTGATAACCAATTCTAAACTGTAACATACACCCATTACATAATAGAATATGAGCTCCATATTTTTTGGTTTTAATTAAATGTGTTTGGTGTAGAGAGATTGTGTATTTTAGAGGTTGATTGAGAAACCACACAAGTTGCAACATTTCTCATTTCTTTTTTTTTTTTTTATTATTTTTTATTTTGCAATTTTTCAATTTTTCAATTTTTCAATGGAGATTTATTTTTAACTTTATGAGTGGCTGAATTGATGATAGAAAATCCGTTACCGTTAACTCACTTTTCCGTTCTGTTAAACCACTGTGACCACTACTTATATATATTACATATGTGCATGACACACACAACTGAAGTAACATTACCGAATGGTTCCTATATACCAGTACTCAAATCACACCATCCACAATATCTCTATCTTACAAATCATGTATTTCATAGTAAACAAATCACACCTGGAAGTAAGTTCAAATTCAATTGTTAATGTAATATCATTTTGAAAGAGAGGTAGTGTAGTTGTCATTGTAGTAGTAGTACAAACCCAGACAAAGAGATCTATCTCTCCAATTGTCTTTGATTGTTGTTGCACTTTAACATAATCTAAGGAAATCACTAAAACATAATTAACAAACAAACAAACGAGCAAACAATTGAATTGTTAATAAAAATCACCTTATATTTTTATTCCTTAAGTTATTCAACTTTTTCTTCATTCCTGTCAATCTTTCAACAGTCTCATATAGTCTCTTACTAATTATACTTGAATTTTTACTCAACTAACAATCCCAAACTCACGTTACTTTTTTCATCTCTACAATTAAATGTGCATCTTTTCATTCTCAGAAAAATCGCATTGATCTCAATCTTTGTATTTTCAAACTTCATATTTTCTTAGACTTTGAATTAATTTGATATGCCACTACTATATTATTATCTGATCATTCTCAGCTTTACTCAAAATTATTTAGTATCAATATTAGTTTTAATTTTTTTATTTTTTTCTTTTTTTATTTTTCGATTCGGATTATCTTATTTTTCAATTTTTCCATCAATAAACATACAACATTCATTTTATTAACAGCCCACATTTTCACAACTCATAATTCATATATTGTCTACTTTGATTTCAACCTAGTCAATTATGTAACTATGAATATCTCCTTTCCTCATCAAGTACTAAATGTTACCCCTAAATTATCAGTCTAACCTATCAAGTATGTTGCATATTTTGTTCTTGTCTTTGCTTGTGCTTCTTTTTTGCATATATAATTATATTTTATGCTAACATTTATTGCAATTCCAAGATTTTGGAGAAAATTGGAGATTTGAGGAGAAATCTCATTTTTCACATTATATTTACCATTCCTTTCATGAGTTCACTATTTATACTTTTAGACGATGAACTTTCTCTACTTCTACAGTCTTATATCTCCTCATCTCTCAAACTCCCTCTATTTTATAATTCCTTATTTAGTTTACTAGTTTATCTTATTAATTTTATTCTTGCCCATTGATATTATTTTTTTTCTTTTATTTATATGAACACGTGACTAGTGTTCATATATTTCATTATTCAACTATTAAACATAATTTTGATCCGTTTTTCTCCTTTTAACACTATATTTGCATTTTTGCCCAATGATACATAGGTAGATGCAAACCCTGACTTCATCAATTGATACTCTTGTAAACACTGCTCACTTAATAAATAAAAAAATATCCTTTCTATATCTGTTTTATCCAAACTTTTCCCTTTACCATGATATTCGTTTGTGTTATGTCCCATTTTATTAATCTTACTATGATTCAACCCCTTAAACACATCTTGACAATGCAATATGGTCACTTTTTGTTTGTATATCAGTTTCACCAATTTTATTATATCCTTGGCGTACTCAGTTACGTCTTTTTCAATTATAGACCCATGAGTATAATTCTTACAATTATCACATTGTCCTTTACAATCGACAGGATTAAACTGTTCATTGAAATATTGTAAAACTTGCTTTCTTCTACAATCAGTTTTATTCTCACAATATTGTACAACTTGTCTCAACTTAGCAACGTGGTTCTCCTTACCTTCCTCGGTCAATTCTTCATCCCGTTGTATCATTCCTTGCAACGTACGTGCATCCTTATAGGAATAATACATTATACATTCAGACAAATTCCCATCTCGTCCTGCTCTTCCTGTCTCTTGATAATATCCTTCCAAACTTCTAGGTATGAACAAATGTATCACAAACCTAACATCAGATTTATCAATCCCCATCCCAAACGCTATAGTGGCACATATCACTTGTATTTGCCCTTGCTGCCATAAACTTTGAATCCTAAACCGATCATCTGGACTCATCCCCGCGTGATAAAATGAACATTTCAATCCATACTCACTCAACTTCGCTGCTGTTTGTTCACAAGAATTCTTCAGATGACAATAGATAATCCCTGTTTTCCCCTTGAATTTGGACTCAATATAATTCTTTATCGATTCGATGAAATTACCATTCTTCCATTTGATTTCATAATATAAATTGGTACGATTGAAACTTTGTTTAAGAAATTTTGGCTCTTGCATTTTCAAATGATGTATTATATCCATGGTGACTTTTTCATTGGCAGTAGCTGTTAATGCCATGATGGGAACTTTTGGAAATTTCGATTTGAAAAAACTCATTCCTTTATAATCGGGTCTGAAATCATGACCCCAAGAACTAAGACAATGTGCTTCATCAATCACTACTCTTGCCAATTGATCTTGCTCGTATAAATTGCCAATTATTTTTTGAATCATTGCTGATTTATTCGCCTTTTCAGGTGATAAATAAACAATGTCTAATAAATTCTCTTTAAATAAATCAATGGTATTTTTATTCTCTGAAGAATTCGCTTTTGATGAAATCATTCCTGCTTTTATATTCTTATCAACCAAGTGTTGTACTTGATCTTGCATTAGGGATATTAATGGTGAGATAACTATGGTGGTACCTTTAGTTTTCCCTCCTTGAATCAAAGCTGGTAATTGATAACAGAGAGATTTACCTCCTCCTGTAGGCATTAGGACAAATGTATCCTTTCCCAATAATGTTGAAACAATCGCTTCTAATTGATTCGACCGAAATGACTTTAGTTTGAATGTTGTGTTCAAAACTTGATGTATTTCATCTATGAATGGTTCAGACCCAGGGATAACTTTATTATTCATAATGGATATCAATTCCTCGTCGTCTGAAAAATCATAATTATCTGATTTAGGCGAACTAAATAGATCAATCTGAGGTACCTCTACGTCATCATATTTAAAAGGAGACAATTTTTTTATCAACTCACCCCTTTTATCTTGTGCTTCAACTTCTTCTTCTTCTTCATCGAATATTTCAATAATGTCAATCTCTCTTTCTTCATTTAATTGAGTGCCGAAATCAACATCGATCTCCTCTTCTTCTTCTGGATCATATATTATACCCATTTTATTCGCTGTATCGGGAGATAATCGAATATCCTCAACTATACTCAGGGTATTTCCTCGCACTTCTTCATCATTGGAATCTGAGTAGGTTGACTCTAGTATGGAATCATCATCTATGAAATCGCGGATCTCGTCATCGTATTGATCATCCCTATCTTGTGTAGGTGTTAATAATCCATCCATAGTGTGTTCTCCAAAATCATCTTCAACATCTGATTGTTCAACCCGTGGCAAACCTAGTTGTGGGAAACCTTGCCGTGGGAAACCTTGTTGTCGCAATTCTCGTTGTCGCGTCAGTTCAGGCCTAGGGATTGGCTCAGGTATTGTGTTAGTGAATTGCTCCGTCTCAATAGTAATTAAACTATCTCCCACTTGTTCAATTGATTGTTGCATGACTTGCTGTTGTCCCACTGGTTGGATTTGACTTATTATATCCCTAGCTTGATCTATTGGTGACACAGTTTTCAACCTTTCGATTTCCTCATCGACCTTCTCAATTTCATTCTGGATCTGTTTGAATATTTTCAATTTCTCATCCAACGATATCGATGTACTTTCACTAGTCTTGAACTTCGTCTCAAGCAAAGTGATCTTCTCCTGTTGTAATATGATCAACCGTTGGCATTGATCAAATGATAATTCCATCGGTTTCCTCTGTCGCTTAGCACACACCTCCACCTCAACTGATCTTGTTCTTTTATCGGTTCTCTTCTTTAGTGGACTAGTTGACTCAAATGTCAAATCAATAATGTCTTCCTGACTATTGGTGTCTACACTCCTTAAAGGCATCACAGGCTCACATCTACGGGTAGAATTACCCTTCTTCACAATCATTGAGTTTTCCTTATTCCCATCTGAGTCCGTGGTGTGGTTCACTTGGGTTATCGGTGATGATCGAGGTATGAAAGACGTGTTCGATGAGGTTGAGCTTGATAATTTCTCCTGTCGTTTAAGAAGTACTGAATCAATAGACTGTTTTGAAGGTACATGAGGTTTCGTCTGGTGGATCCAATCTAGCTCTGATGATAAGTTTTGGATCATATAGAAATCATTAAAGTTGGTGGTAAAAATAAATAAAAGTAAACAAAAGAAAAACAAAATAATTGATCCACTCAATATTTCGTCTGGTATTTTGAGTACTCGCTCTTGTGAAAGAGACTGGAGATTGTACCAATATCATTAGCCCGTACATGTAACCTCGAGGATCTCATGACTAAAGCCGATAGTTTGAGATCGAGAGAGTGAAACTGAAACTATTTAATTACTTCAAACATACTTGTGATGTTGCAAGGAGAATGATACCTATAAATCACTTCATTACTATATTGGTGTCTCAACTCATTTGCACATCTATACTAAGTCGACTTTGATCGACATGAGGACTTATCATTTCTCAATGTAAATTAAGTCATGTGTAAGAAAATTGCTTAACTTGAAATAACGTAACACAATCACTGTTCTACAGCTCTTTATTTCGAGTATAAGTTTTATGTTGAATTTGAACTAGGATTTGCTCTGGGGCCTGACATTTGATTCACTTTTGGCTGTAGTAATTTGATGGTTGCAAAAAAAGCTAATTCACTATAATATTTCTATTATTCATTCAATTTGACTAATTGGAACCGTAGCACCGGAAATGAAGTTGAATATGAGATGGTCTAGAAATCAAAGTCTGGCTTTAGCTACTTTGGTTATGAATATCTTTTGACCATTCATTGCAGCCGTTGTTTTTTACTTTCGTATTTCAATTAGTCGTTCATTTTTGACAAACTCGAACTATAAATCCGAAATAAAGTCAAAATGATGAGTGTTTCTAAAACTCAACGTGGAATATTTTGGTTCTGATTAAATTTAGGCTTATATGACAACTCAAGGGTTGCAACCTTGTTTTGACATTTTGAAGTTGCATTTTTGGTCTGACCTATTGAGTCACAATCACGATTTATATTTTGTCTCGCATAGGCTCGGGAAAAATGATACGGTAATGCTTCCACCACCAATAAATATCAATAAATGGATTGAGGAAAATGGAGATTTGTTGAAGCCTCCAGTCAACAACTACTGTCTACATCGTGGAGGTTTCACCGTAATGATCGTGGGTGGCCCTAATGAACGAAGTGACTATCATATTAATCAAACTCCGGAATATTTTCATCAGATTAAAGGAACTTTATGTTTGAAAGTCGTCGACGAAGGTACGTTTAAGGATGTGTTGATTCACGAAGGAGACTCTTTTTTATTACCTGCAAATGTGCCTCATAATCCATGTCGGTACGAGAACACCATTGGTCTAGTTGTTGAACAAGATAGACCCATAGGTGTTAATGATAACGTCAGATGGTATTGTCAGAAATGTGAATCCATGATCCATGAGAAAGAATTCTATTTGGTCGATTTGGGCACACAAATTAAGGAAGCTATTGTTGAATTTGACGGAGATATTAAAGCAAGAACGTGTGAAAAATGCGGTACGGTCAATTCATCAAAGAGACAATAATAGGAAATAGTAATAAATAATATACTCAGATTCTATGCAACTTCTATCTTACTGGTGATTGTTTCTATTTGGGTCTTTAGTTTTTAAAATAGATAAAACAAAATCGGACTAAAGCAACAATTCTATCAACACCAGCAGCAAATCTAGATTTGTCAATTTATTCGTCAATGTTTCACAATGTATAGTCATTATCTAGTCTAACTGATTTGGACATATTTTCCGTTGATGTTTCACCAATTTAGATATAGTCATTACTAAGATCAAGAAGTAGCATCGTGTATGTGTTGGATCACTTCCCATTAATTCGTAATCATCTAATTTACTAAACTAATAATTATTATATCCTTTCAATTGATATGGTGAGTTGTATTTTGATCATCTTTTATTAACAGTAGAACTTATGACAGAAGTTTACAAGTACTTTCATTGTCTTGCTCGTAACTTAGTGCGTTTCTATAAAACTGCCAATTTACAGAAAATGGAGAATGTTTACATATGTAATGGGTTGTAAAGAGCTGTGTTGGATTAAATACTTTAGTTGATCTAACTGATCTTTAATGCGTCATGAGCCCCATATTAGTGTCATTTGAATTGAAAATGCAAGTTCATTCATACGCTCTCTCTTGCATAAGTGACAACTGGGTTTATAAATTATTTTAAAGCTTTTACTGATGTAAACATTCCTTTAAATCAAAAGTCCTAAATGTACTTCACACAAGCAAAGCTCAAAAGGTCAAAATACGAGACTTTAACAGGGTCAGTTGATGTCAAATTATATACTTCACTAACAGCTTCAATCGTGATGGGTGGACTCTGATTTACTACATGCAATTTACCCTGATTCTATACTATGTGGTCCTTACCTATCCTACAATCAAATAAATATCAGTCAAACAAGATTTCGTTGCATCATTTCGCTTCAATTAATGAATCATCTTATATGTTAATTGTATCAGCTTAAACATTCGATTAAGATCAGCCTGTGACATCAAGCAAGTCAAAGAAATTTATTCTCATAAGGTTAAGATGGCTCTAATATTTTATTTCTACGCATCGACCCGATCCAGTTTCATTTGACTTGGCGTTATGTAAGAAAATTGAGTTGGTTTTCAACAATTAGACCTCGTCCAACATACTGAATAGAACAATCAGATTTTTTTCATTAGTGAAGCACTACTAAAATTGATCAAGTTTAAGTGCTTGGTCAATATGTATTAATTGATCTTCAAATGTGACTTCACAAATTCAGTCCAGTTAATATTTTAATTAAAGTTTTATCTAGACGCGTGAAAGATGAGATCTTGAATGTTACACAAAAACAGCTGCGATCGTACCTGATTATGAAAAAAGCTCAAATCAATTGCCTCTGAACTGTTCAATTTAAGATCAGTTTAAAAGCTCCCAAGCGTCAGTGATGTCAATAGGCACAAGCATTACTTGAGATCATTGCTGAACACTTTGAATGAAAATTTACAAAACGGGTAATCACCCAAAAGCATCAACGTATAAAATCTAGTTACACTCTGAGATAAGATCTTCAGTGATGGAATTGTGTTTATTGATTCATTATTCAAGACGTTGTCCATTGCAATGATCCATATATTGAATTCAATTTGAATTCAAAAAACTGTATTCTTGATGAACTTAACAGAATTACTATCCAGATGACAAGTGTTTCAAAATATCGTTGAATTTGTAAGCCAACAGTTCTTAGAGTAGGACACCTCTTTAGGCATCTGTCTTTCATTCCAATTCTAATTACATATGCTAATGTGTCAATACAGTGTTGTCCTCCCACTACTCAGTAACTATGATGAAACAGCACTTATAAGGTTGCAGTTTTGATCCAAAGGGGGTTTCCGTTGGTCGATTATATAAGTCAGTAATAATCAAATTAAATCAAATCAATGAACTTTGTTAAAACCTGTAGTATCTGTAGCGAAAATCCATTGTTGAATCAGCCACTAGACCGAAAAAAAACGACAATTGGTGTAACTTTATAGCAATCGCGACGCTGCAAATTGAACAAAAATTACATAGGTCTCAAGACTTGGATTTATGGTTGATTCTCTAGGTTTTAATGAGTATCAATTCATTAGCCATCAGATGATCTATCATGATAAAAATAGTTGGATATAAGAATAAATTAAGAAAAAAAAGTATTTGATAATAGACGCAAAATTTAAATCTAAAACGGTAATATCCTCGACCCCAATCGATGAATGATTTATTGAAATGACAACTTTACGATTTATGTTGAGCTTCATTTTGAAACTGGAGTCGAAAAAACACACGTGTGACGAGTCTTCATTCAACTACAACAACAAAACCCATTCAAACTTGGTTCACTGTTCGAAGATACATCACACATACTTGAATTACGTAACTTCACTTGACCTTTACTAGACAAATGCTTCTCATTTATCAAGAAAAGTCACTCGATATTTACCAATCATTTCAAAGGTCAAATAATCAGCTAAACACAACAAAAAAAGAAAGAAAAATATATCTGGCCGTGAGAATATAATTTCTTGGTATTTTTTTTTTGGTGTCTTGTGGGGTTTGGTACGAAAGTCCGACTATCAAACGGTGGGTCCTAATACCATCTGCAACCCCACAAAATCTCGATCGTTAATGTTAATTTATGCATCTCGCAGTATATAAATAGTAATTCAAATGTCTCACCATTTTTTTTTTCTCCTTCTCTTGCTCTAGAAAAAGAGACAGTTTAGTTTTATACCAATATCATCATGCCAGAATCGACTTCTCAATTAGACCACGAAAAGATGCAATTGCCTCCAAAGGGGTTTCTTGAACGTAGTTCAGAACAACCAAACTTGGCTGATTTCGAAACTTATAAACAAATGTATCAACAGTCAATTGAAAACCCTAACGAATTCTTCACCACCCAAGCTCAACAAGAATTGGATTGGTTCAAACCATTTGACTTGGCTAGGTTTCCACAAGATCCGAAAGATGATTTCAAGAATGGAGATTTGCCTGCTTGGTTCATTAATGGTCAATTGAATGCATGTTATAATGCTGTTGATAGGTGGGCAATCAAAAACCCAAATAAACCAGCTATTGTATACGAGGCAGACGAACCGGATCAAGGGAAAATTATCACTTATGGAGAATTATTGAAGGAGGTTAGTAAATTAGCCCAAGCATTGACTAAATTGGGAGTTAAGAAAGGAGATTCCGTTGCTGTTTACTTACCAATGGTTCCAGAGGCAGTCATTACTTTATTGGCCATTGTCAGAATTGGAGCTTTACATTCAGTTGTTTTTGCTGGTTTCTCGTCTGCATCTTTAAGAGATCGTATTTTAGATGCCGATTCCAGAATTGTCATCACTGCTGATGAATCTAAAAGAGGTGGTAAAACTATTGAAACGAAGAAAATTGTCGATGATGCACTTAAGGAATGTCCTGATGTCAGAAATGTTATTGTTTTGAAAAGAACTGGAAATACTCATGTTCCATGGCATAAAAGCAGAGACTTGTGGTATCATGAAGAACTCGCAAAGTATGGGTCATATTTCCCACCAACTCCAGTCAATTCTGAAGATCCATTGTTTTTATTATACACCTCTGGTTCAACTGGAAAACCAAAAGGGGTCCAACATACAACAGCTGGTTATTTGCTCGGAGCAAAAATGACCACCAAATACACCTTTGATGTCCATGAAGATGATATTATATTCACTGCTGGGGATGTAGGATGGATTACTGGTCATACTTATGTTGTCTACGGACCTTTGTTAAATGGTGCCACTACTGTTGTGTTTGAAGGAACTCCGGCGTATCCAAATTACTCAAGATACTGGGAAATTGTCGATAAATACAAGGTTAATCAGTTTTACGTTGCCCCAACTGCTCTTAGATTATTGAAGAGAGCAGGAACAAAATATGTTGAACCATACGATTTATCAAGTTTAAGAGTATTGGGTTCCGTTGGTGAACCAATTGCGGCTGAAGTTTGGCATTGGTACAATGATAATATCGGTAGGGGTAAAGCACACATTGTTGACACTTATTGGCAAACCGAGTCTGGATCCCATTTATTAACCCCATTAGCTGGTGTCACCTCGACAAAACCGGGATCAGCATCTTTGCCATTCTTTGGTATCTTGCCTCACATTTTAGATCCTACTACTGGTGAAGAATTGAAGGAAAATAACGTCGAAGGTGTCTTGGCTATCAAAAATGCATGGCCATCCATTACAAGAGGTATTTTTAATGATTACAATAGGTTCATTGATACCTACCTCGCTCCGTACAAAAATTACTACTTCTCAGGAGACGGTGCTGCTAGAGACAAGGATGGATTCTTTTGGATCTTGGGTAGAGTCGATGATGTTGTTAATGTATCTGGTCATAGATTATCAACTGCTGAGATTGAGGCCGCTTTGATTGAACATCCATTGGTTGCGGAAAGTGCCGTGGTTGGATACGCCGACGATTTGACAGGACAGGCCGTGGCTGCTTACGTCTCCTTGAAGAAACAAGTGGAGGACCCTACTGCAATTAAAAAGGAATTAATATTGACTGTACGTAAGGAAATTGGTCCATTTGCAGCTCCAAAATTGATTTTATTAGTTGACGATTTGCCAAAAACAAGATCGGGTAAGATTATGAGAAGAATATTGAGAAAAGTCTTGGCTGGAGAAGAAGATCAATTAGGCGATACCTCCACTTTGAGTGACCCTGGCGTCGTACAGCAAATCATTGCTGTAGTTCATGAAGCAATTAATTAGATTAATGAACATTATTTATTGGAAATGAGTATAAAAATTAAACCGTGTAGACAATTTCTCATGCTAGTCATATGATATTACTGTTCAGAAGATTTGATGTGTACATTATCACTTGATCTCATCAGGCGATTTTCTTTGTAGTCTCGCCAATTTGTCATATTCGAAGGTATTGCATGATATGTTTCAAAATTGTATAATAGTAGAGCGCGAAGTTATCAACAATTAAGATACATTGAAATACCTCATTCCAACATGTCAATAAATTATTACCTAAATCATTCCAAATATGCCTGATTCCATGCAAAACTATGTATATCGAAGCTCTTAAATTACTTCGCGAGGTAGACCAAATCTCGCGAGCTCATATTTGGTTTTAGTCGCATCCATCTTGATGAATGCATTCATTCATATCATATATTCTCACTGTCAAATTTTGATATAGACTCATGGAGCGACTTAGGTGATGGCTTGTTTGAAACAATCAGTGGAGGTAGGCTACATTCACATAGATATTCCTCAGTAGTAGGACCTATACTGGCAATTTTCCAAGGTTTATTCTGAACAATGAGATAATTAACAATCTCCTTTGTACCTTGAGGACTGAAGAACACAATCCATGAATCAGGTTCAAATTCTATCTCATCGATTTGTTTTTCAAAAGTTTTATAAATAATAAACTCAGTCAAGTTATAACCTTCTTGTTTTAACCTTCTCGGTATAATGTCTTTTCTAATTTCTCCAGTGAAAAACACAATTGGAGTTTCTTTATCGATTTCATTGATGATAATCTCACTTAATTTAGCTCCATTACCCGCTTCTTCTCCACCACGAACAGTAAATCCAACCTCCTTTAGAATCTTATAAGTTGCTGGACCCACTGTGTATCCCACTTTTTGCAATATCTCTTTTTTATTCTCCAATCCCTCTATGCACTCTTGAAACATTTCTACTGCTCGCTGGGATGTGATTATAAAGATTGGTATTTTGGAAAACTCATCACTCGCCAAATATTCTATCGTTTCTTGCTTGTTTCTATGAGAATGATCTAATAATGGGATGAATCTAGTTTGATATTCCAGTTTAAATGTCTCCTCGTATGGATCTTGCGGTATGCTCTTATTTTTCAAAAAAATTATATTACTCATTCAATATACAAGTTTATTTATTGGTGAGAAAAAATTAGACAGATTGGTAAATAAAATTTACAACAATTTTGTAATTTTACCAATTGCAATGGTTGTACCTTGATCTCTCAAAGTGAATCTACCCAATTGTGGATAGTCTGAGTATTTCTCAGCGCATACAGATTCAGCAACTTCTATTTCGGCGATAATTTTCATTCCCTTCTTGGCAAAAGCAGGTGCCTTTTTAGATCTTCTATTTGTACCTTTTTCTAATTTATGCTTGATTTGAGTGATTGTCACTTCCTCAATAGCAGTATGGATGTGCATCATACATGAGTAACCATTACTCATAATACTTTTCAATTCAACAATGGCTATTTGTGCTTCAAATTTTGTAACTGTTTTCACAGGATTTTTTGGAGATGTCAATACGTAACCAGGTTGTAAATCTTCTTCTTCAACACCTTTGATTTTCAATCTTACTTGTTCTCCGGAATAGGCGGCGTCACATTCTTGTTCTGTTTCGTTATATATGGTCAAAACTTCGATAGAAGATTTATTAGGCATCATTAACAAACTAGAGCCCTTTTTGACGTGTCCACTCTCGATTTTACCTTCAACTACAGTACCCATATCTTTCATCTTACCTGAGATCGGCAACATGAATGGTCCATTGATTTTTCTATTCATGGTTGACATATTGTCCAAGTATTCCAACAAGGCTGGTCCGTCATACCATGAACAATCTTTCTTAGAGACTCTTTCTTTCAAACCTGCACCGGTGTATCCAGATACCGGCATGTTAACGATATCTTCTTTGTTGTAACCAATACCTTTCAAAAACATACCCAATTTAGTAGTACACTCGTTATACCTTTCTTGAGACCAATTAACAGTTGGGTCATCCATTTTATTAACTACGACTATTATTTTGTTGACACCTTGAGTTTTTGCTAACAATGCGTGTTCTCTAGTTTGTCCTCCTTTTTCAAACCCTGTTTCATACTCACCTTTTCTTGCTGAGATGACTAAAATACCCACATCAGCTTGTGAAGCACCACCAATCATCTCAGACACGTACATTTTATGTCCTGGTGCATCCAAAATGGTGTATCTTCTTTTATCGGTTTCGAAATACGCTTTACCAACCTCAATGGTCTTACCATCATTTCTCTCTTCTTTATTGGTGTCCATGACCCAGGATAAATACCAACCTTGTCTACCAGCATCTTTTGCCTCTCTTTCATACTTTTCAACGGTACGCTTATCAACAGATCCAGTCAAGTAAAGGATGTTACCACCCATAGTAGATTTACCTGCATCGACGTGTCCCATAAAAATAATAGAAACATGGTCTTTACCTCCAAACATATCTTTGACCACTTCCTCATCGACTTCCTCTTCTTGTTCTTTAGCTAATGATTTAGGGGTCTCTTTAGGTTTAGGTGTGGATTCTTTCTTTGCTGGAGGAGCGACTTTTGGCGAATCTGGTGCGGTTTCCTTTTTAGACTCGGCTTTTGATTCTGTTTTGGATTCTGCTTTGGATACTGGTTCGGGGGTTGTAGTACTATCTGTTTTTTTCTCCGGTTGTACCTCTTCTTTTTTTACTTCTTCCTTTGGAGCCTCTTTCTTAGTCGCATTTGCCAATTTTATACCTGATGACGAAGATAATTTCAAAGTCTTCTTCACTGGTTTGTTTAAAGATGATTGCTGGGCTGCTTTTTGTTTTTGGAAGTCCGCTAATGACATCCCTTGTGGTTGAGGTGGTGGTGGAGTGTAGGATTGATACCCACCTTGATATCCACCATATTGTTGGGGCAGATACTGTTGCTGCTGGTACCCACCATATTGACCTTGAGCTTGGTATGGTTGGAATCCACCTTGTGGAACAAACGTCTGGGCATTATTATTGTATTGATTGTAATAACTCTGATATTGTTGGTTCAGGTACTGGTTTTGACCACCTTGAAACTGATTCTGATTCTGGTTTGAATTCACGTTGTTGCCTCCAATAGAAGCATTTTGAAACTCCTCATTCAACTTATCTTGATTATACTCAGACATAGTGGGTTGTTACAGTTCAATATATGTCAGTTTATTTTCTTTCACAGAAAAAACATAAATTATTAAACTAAAAATTTTCAATCATCAACTGAAATGGTCACGTGATTTATGATCCTCCCACCCCTTTGAATGAAGTTGATTATCAAGTGTATCCCTTCATCATCAATACTCTATTATTGAGATGTCTTATGATTTCAAACTTGATTTGTAAATTCTTTTGGTTTATCGGGTCGAGAAAGCGGATTTATAATTGCTACTTTGGGGAACAAAAAAAAACCTTATCTATGCCTATTTTCAACGACCATTCATATACATCCATCACCATCAAGATAAACCAATTGGCCACTCATTCAAATGAGGAATTGGATGAGTCTATAGAGTTGTATTTATCCGACTTGATTCATTTGATCAAAACTCAGCCGAACAACGGAGCTGTAGAGGCAGCAAGAGCGATTCGAAAAAAGATCAAATACGGGGAAGGAGTCAATGAGCAATTGAGGAGTTTACAAATATTAGAAATGTTGGTCCTCAACTCGGGCAAATCTATCGGGACTAAAATTGCTCGAGATGATAAATTATTGGATGTGTTGAAGGGGATCATCACCGGACATGGCAGAACTGGAATGGGAGTGAATTATGATCCTAAAGTGCAAAAACGAGTCATCTCCTTATCTTTAGGATGGAAGAGCGAATTGAGAGACATGGAAGGTTACAAGTATATGCAACTGTTGTATAAACTGATACCAAGGTCAAAATCTAGAGTCCATGAGTCTAAACACGAAGAAAAGTTGACAAACTCAACGTCAAATTCACGTTCAAATTCAAATTCAAATTCACCACCCAGAGACAAATCACCACCAAGGGTCAGATCACCACCACCTCCTCCTCGTTCTACAAAACCATACAATGAGCAAAAAAAGAAGAACAAAAATAAGAAAAAGAAAAAGAACGGAATCGTTTACGCTGATGAAGATTACGAAATTCCTCAAATAAATTACAAAATTGAGGCTCCTAAAATCAGGGATTTGATATCTTCGTGCTATACTCACACCACTATTTTAAACAATCTCCTTACTCATTGCACAGGCTCTCCATTGGATGATGACAAGATCTTGGATGAGTTTCAAAAGAATAAAAAAATAAGAAGAAAACTATTGAACTATCTACAATACGTCGGTGTTGGATCGACAAATGCAAAATCTTCGGAGTACGCAGCATTGGATGATGAGTTCTTGGGTAGTTTAATCAGTGCAAATGAACAATTAGTAGAGGTGTTTAAAAAATTCGACTCAAAAGCAGGGTATACCGTTGAAAACCCAGCTCCAAATTACGATGAAGAGTCTGATTCGGACGAGAGTTACTATACTAGTGATGAAGAAGATCTGTTGGATCAGAGTTTGCAAGAAGTCTCATTGAAATCACCACCTCCGCCTCCTCCTCAAGCAAAGATCTCACGTCCTCAATTGAGCAAACAGGAAACAGTCGAGTCTATAGAGGGAAATCCGTTTGGTGATAGGAATGCCGTTGCTAACAATCACTCTATATACGACTAAGTATAAATAAAAGTTCAATTCTCAAGTTAATTATCTAAGTAAATTTATGCAATTCGTAATTTCTGTGTAGAAAATAATATGGGGTTGAAAAAAAAGTTATCATGACTGAAGATTTCAAATTCCAACCAAAAACACCTCTACCGTCAATTGAAACCTTCCAGCTAGATTACATAATTAACAACCTATTAAAAGATGAAAGCGAGCAAGTGGTGGAGGATTTGTTAAAAGTCACATCAAATTATCAAAATGATTTGAGGAAAGAAATCAAACATAAACTATCCATCGAACAACGAATACAATTTAAGAATATCGAAATAGCAAAATTGTCCAAAAGTTTGAACCTGACTATTGTGTCTCGAAACCGTAAACTAAAAAAGGCATTAACTAACCATGACAACAATGAGGAAGCTGAGGTAAATCAATTGTTAAAGCACACAATTGAAACTAGTAACAAAATGAAAAGCTTAATAGAACGATTGACCAAACTAGAAAGGCAAAAATCCAATGAATCAGTTATAATAAACAAGAAGGAAATGTTTCCTAGACTATTTAAATTGGTTGAAAAGATGAACAAGGAAGATGATCCTGATATCACAACTCAAAATGATGTCACAACTCAAAATGATATCACAATTCAAAATGATATTAAACCTACTTACAATTTAGAGGAATCAACACCCAAGTCAAATCACTCAGAAGATCACATTCCAATTTACAATGAGTCAGTAGATAGAAGCCTGAATCAAGAATCCATCGCAGAGATGGACCCTCTCGAATTTGAAACATTCATTTCATCCACAATTGCAAAATATCGAGAACTGCAGTGCGAACCTTCAGAGCCTCAAACAAATCCTTTGAACCTTCTATACTCCCAGCTAATACCACCAGTCAAATCTTATCCATTTTCAAATTTATTACCCATAAAGTCATCTGCAACAGTTAATCAATCATCACACATTTCACATTTCAAAAAACTACGTATTAATGGAGCTCCACTCACTACAAAAGAAAATCTATCCGGAATGTTGGAAGATTTAAAAGTCGTCGATGATGACGAAGTATGGAACAGCTCAGGTCTAAATACAGACCTTTCGTCTGATTCCTCGGATTCAGACTCATCAAGTGACAATATTTCCAGCACCGATCAATACTATTCAAACTTAAAAAACGACCTTCGAAAAAAGCGTCGAAAATTCAAACGAAAGGACTTGTCTCCGTCTCCAAAACACAAACCATCGCATCATATACTCCAGCCAAAAAGATCTATTCTAAAAATCAAGCAACAAAAGAAACAAAAACCACCCACTACAAACCTTGACCATCATGAAATAACCCCTCTTTCCGCTGCCAATAACGCATATGGGTCTAAAACCAAAAGCATTCTATCTGACTTTACTGTTTCAGGAATCATCTCCAAAGAAGAAGAACCGATCAATAGACTAAAAAATTATATTTAAAGTATCCAAATATAAAAAAACCATAAGAATACAATCGTAAACACCAGTAACCACATTTTCCACGTAATACCTGCTCGTTGACTCATGACAATCATTTTATTATATGTATTTTTCAATGTAACTTTTCCCTTCTCAAAGTTATTAGTTATGTCGTCATTCAATTTTATTGATTTATTAATCTCTATCCCCATTCTCTCGCCTAGATTCTTTAACATATTCACTTTCTCTCCCATCAGACTCACTTCTTCGTCATTTTGTGACTCCAAACTATTCAACAACAGTTCGTCATATTTGCCCTTTTGCTGGTCGTACGGCGAGGATGTTCTCAGTGGTGTCCTCAGAGGTGTGCGTATCCCTATAGGGGTGCTAAACAATTGAGTTCTCAAATCTCGTTGATGTGAGCTGCCTGCAGCTGAGTATCTCGATGTCATAATAATGTGTGGGATCGTTTTCGAATTTTTTATTATTATTATTATTTTTTCACTGATCAATGGAGGTTCCAAAAAGTTTAAACAATGTCAAACACGTAGTTTTGATTTTGTCAGGAAAAGGTGGAGTAGGAAAATCATCTGTGACTACACAAACAGCTTTAACATTGGTCAGTAAAGGTTATAATGTTGGTGTTCTAGATATCGATTTAACTGGACCCTCATTGCCCAGAATGTTCGGAGTTGAATCGAAACAAATTCACCAATCGACACAAGGGTGGGTACCAGTACAAGTATACCCAAAGTTGAAGCTAATGTCACTAGGGTTTTTATTGAGTGATAGAGGGAATTCTGTGGTGTGGAGAGGACCTAAAAAAACTGCAATGATCAAACAGTTTTTGAAAGATGTGATATGGGGTACCAAGGATGAACCATTAGACTATTTATTAATAGATACACCTCCAGGTACCTCTGATGAACATATTGCCATAGCTGAAGAGTTGAGATATGCGCAACCAATAGATGGAGCCATAATAGTGACAACACCCCAGTTAGTTGCCATCAATGATGTAAAGAAAGAAATTAATTTTTGCAAAAAAGTAAACTTTAATATCTTGGGCATTATAGAAAACATGTC
Source organism: Insectozyma corydali (assembly GCA_003706475.3). NCBI lineage: Eukaryota > Fungi > Ascomycota > Pichiomycetes > Serinales > Debaryomycetaceae > Insectozyma > Insectozyma corydali. The sequence continues at coordinate 80,673 of PPLL03000025.1, forward strand.
TGGGTTCATATGTCCTTCGTGTCAAGAATGCACTAATATATTTTCAAGTGGGGGTGGTGAACTTCTAGGCAAAGAATTGAATTTGCCATACTTAGGAAACATTCCTATAGATCCAAAGTTCGTGGAAATGATAGAATCACAGAATAACAATTTAATAGATTTATACAAAAATAGCGAGTTGCAGTCAATACTAAGCGGTATCATTGATAAAATCTTGAATCAAAATCTCCCATCCAGAGTTTAATGTATATTGTTGGCTTTTTTCCATTTAACGACCCTTCTTTTTAAATCCCCTGCTGTTTGTTGATAGATGTTTAGTTTATCCCATTTCATTTTGTCATAGTCATCACCATATTTCTCATACAACTGTTTCAACCAATCTGATTCTCTCTCAGATTGGTGTCTCTCTCTCTTGATCTTACTATTTTTGTCAGCGTATTCCTCCAATTGCTTAATAACGGATGAATCATTTTCTTCTTCTTCAATTTCTTGACTTAATTTCATGGTACCATAGATCACTTTGACTACGTTTCCCTCATCGTCTCTTATTATCCTAGCTTCACCTTCAGGTATTTCTTCCGGATCTTCTGTTGCTTCTATCTGTTCGATTGTGGGTATATCTTTCTGTGTCTCTCGTTTACTTATCCTTTGCTCTGTACCACCTGGAGATTTACCCAACTTTGCTCTTAAACCAAGTTTTTTATAATTTTGTTGCAAAGTTAAGGACTTATCCCAGTTTGCCGCTATAATTGGATTTGAATGAATATTTATGTTTCTTTGTTTATCTTTGACTTTTCTAGTGTTCTTCTTTACAGAAGATCTAGCCATCTTTCTTTTCCTAACAGAAACCATAGTTGGAGATGAGATTAGAAAAAGAAAATCAGATAAAAGGAACAAAAAAAAATAAAGTGTTATAAAAATACGAGAGATAAACAGAAAACACACACGCACAACACTTTTAGATATTTATTTCACATTAAACCCTCTTTATTCAGCTTCTGAGGATTGACCTGTACCTCTAGGTCTAATAGAGCCTCTTCCTCTTCCTCTGAATGAGCCTCTTCCCCTACCTCTTCCTCTGAAACCGCCTCTACCTCTTTTTCTAAACCCAGGGACATTGGTTCTTTTAGCAGTAACTCTAATGTCTCTGCCTCTGAAAGGTTTATCGTGTAATTCATCAATTGCTTTTTGTACGCTGTCTTTCGACTCAAATTCAACATAAGCATATCCTTTAGGCAATCCAGTGAATCTGTCAAACAAAATCGTGACTCTTTCAATTACACCCACGACATGGAAAAATTCCTCCAATTGTTCTGGGGTTGATTGATAATCAACATTGCCGACGTATATCGATCTTGAATCAATTTCCTCCTGTTTTTCCAATCTTTCTGCTTTTTCTTCCTCGGTCTCTTCAACTCTTGCTGGTTTATCTTCCAATGACATCTTGTTTCCACGGATCCCTGATTTTCAACTTTTCCTGTGTTGTAGATCGGATTGGACAAATTTAATTTGTGGGTTGACAGGATTTACAAAAGTGAGAGAGTCAAAAAATCGGGCACTTCGCACGTCTTTATTAATCTACTCTACGTAAGCTCTATAAGTTGTCAATTTGGAATCTGATTGTAATGTCACTTCACTGGATGGCGCAACAAAGTATACATATCCAGTCTTTATTGGTTCTTTTGAATCGCCCACTTGTATGGTACCAGCCCCATCAGTTGCAATTATAATCGAAGGACCTTGGAATGGTTTATAATCTTGTTTTCCCGCTTTATCGAAAATAGTCTGCAAAACTGAAAATTCAGCAATTGGAGGATCAAATAATTTGACGGTGGCATCACCAGTTGATCTAGGAAAAGATTGTGGTTGCATTTTTTGTTTTTCAACTGAATCATATGAATAAGTTAACATGTCAACTAAAGTGTCCACATCTTTGAATTTAGGTGTAAATCCAGCTCTGACGACATTGTCAGATGCTGCCATGCACTCAATGATATCTCCACTAATGTAAGCATGTGGGTCTTTGGCTTGCAAAAACATTGCCTCTCCTTGATTTAAATGTACATGGTTTAATAACAAACAACCACAAAATAAACCAATGTCATTTGGAAATTGTTTATTTAATCTAAGAATTAATTCTGGTAATCTAGAGTCAATTTTTGATAATTGTGATGGGTCTGTTTCGGCTCTTTTAGCCAATGATTCTGCTTTTTCATTAATAAATGATTCTTTTGTGTTCATTAATTTACCAAATATCTTTTGTAATAACTTTCTATTGTTTTCATCTTGAGAAGCACTCACTTCTCCTACCACGATATCTGAGCTGAACTCTTCCACGAGATCTTGGCCCAAAATTTCATTTAATTCGGGGATATTTTTCATTGTTTCACTTAATTGATCCAATGGTTTAAATCCACAGAAACCTTCAAAATCGGTGACTGCAATGGCCATTTCTGGCTTATGATTATCGTCTGGATAATTTTTTGCATCTCTAGAATGTAATTGTGCTCCCAATTTCTTATCTGGATGTGCTTGAATAGATAACACTTTTTCGATTGACAAAACTTTAAACAAGAATGGTAATTCCTTGGAAGAACCAAACTTTGAAATTATGTTTGATCCAAGGTATTTTTCAGGCTCTTCGCCAATCAACTCTCTCAAAGATTTATCGTTTAAACCTAAAATTTTTGAAGGAACCGATGGATGTGTACCCATCCATAATTCAGCGTATGGTTTTGATTCGTCTATCTTGACTGATGGGTCTGATGACGCAGCAAACTGGGCTACTGCTGATTTGGACCCAACTTTACCCCAATCGTAATTTTGATACCCGCAATTAAGTCTAAACATGTTGAAGAAAACGTGGTGGTGGAAGGTTGAAACTTTTTTCCTAAATTTTTTTTGACATTTGTTTACGCGTATGGATTACTTTGAATCAACTGCTGGCAGTAGAATTTCCAAAACGGTAAATTTTGAAAACTTCAAAAAAGTCCAAATTGGTCCAAATGTAACTATACAACTGGGTGTTAGTATCAGTGGTAATCATGAATTCCAAATCGGTAAGTATTCATATATAAAGTCTAATAGTGAAATCATTACAAATGATAACGCATCGATTGGTGCTTATGTAATAATTGGTGAGAATTGTAGGATTTCAGCATTGAACATTGGAAATAGAGTTTTAATTGAAAATAACTGCGAATTACAAGATGGGTGTGTGATTTATGAGTGCTGTATTATAAGAGCAGGTACGATAATACCTCCAAAAATGATTATTCCAGCCTATAGTGATGTGGAAGGTACCCCTGGAAATTTAAGCGTAAAAACTTTACATAACAGTTATAAAAAGTCTATTGAACACGAAGTTAAGTTGATGCATGCATTGAATTAGTCTTTCTTAGGTACAAATAAATTAATAATTCCGTCGGTTCTTCTTCTTCTTTTTCTTCTTAATTTGAGTAATAGTGAGATGATGATGTATATCAATACAATCAGGATCACGTAGCCTATAATTCCAAATTGATGGATGAAATCCATAAAACTGAAAATTCCACCATAAGGCGTGTACAACAAATGAGACTTCAAATCTGAATTATTTAAAAATCCTTTGAACATGTCTCGTAATTCTCTTGGATCGTTCTTTAAAGGTTGCCCATTTACATTAGTACTCCAAATATTTTTATTATTTAGTATAATTGCATCGCCTACTTTGTACTCATTCTGATTGAACTTTTGTATTTTTGGATTAGATTTATCAACAAATGTAAATAAAATTTCATGATCATTCCAAAAATGGAGTACTTCTTTCCTCAGAGCTTTAGTGATTTTAGTTGAATCGGCATTTTTCTGTTTCAAATTCTCAACTTGATTTTCTTTTTCTTGTCTCAACTTCAAGATATCTTCGTAATTATGTTTTTTCTGAAGGTAGTTATATTCATGCGCTGATAACGACAATTTGAATAACTCCTCATCTGATTTCTTCATATCTTTGGTATCGATAAATATAACGACAACTTTCCTATCGTCTTTGAAATACAAAGGAACTAAATCATTGGTTAGTTCATTATATAATGGAAATTGTCGTTCAAGAAATTCTTCAATTTTCTCAGGCTGCCTTATATCTTCAGGAGCATAGCTTTGATAAACATCAGCAATTAACGAATTATCTTTAAAAACGATAAATGTAGGTTTTGAAGTTAGTTTCGATGCCACTTCCAATGCCTTATCGTACTCGTATTTATTATCTGGATCATAGTTGATATAATCAATTAAATTATTACCCATGACTCCAATATTCTCTTCAATTCTTAGATGCTTGGCCTTGACTAGTTGAATGTTGAATGGTGACTTCTGCAACATTTTCACTACGTAAGGTAACACATCCTCATCCTCTTTGGTAATTGCATCAACATCATAGTAGAATACAACGGTGATTTTATTTTTCAAAGGATAAAAATGTGCAATTGGTTGATGAGACAATACCTTTGTGTACTCCATGATTTCAGTAATACCTCTGGCAGACACTACTTCAAACCTTGTATTTTCAAATAATTTAGTGGCCCACCATTTCATCCTTTCCAATTCTACTCTGTCTTCGTAGTCCATTCGTATTAGTCCCGTTGACTTCGGTAAGAACATGATAAATTTAGGCGAGTCACCAGAAACCTCCAATTTCTCACATATCTCCGGATGATCTCGACACATTAGATGGCCAGTTTGAATTATTGATAGTATCTTATTTGACAAACGATCCCATACTTGCTTTGCGTTGACACAATCGGCATTGGGAAACCTTGCCTTTTCATTATTCCACTGTGATTCGGTGGCAGGGAAGAAAGTTATAAAATGTGGTATATCCATCTCTCCAGCTATAACGCTCATGATATCATTAGTGGTGAATAATTTAGATGAACTTTGCATGACTCCTCCACCTTCTTTATCAAACTCTGCAAATGAAGATTTAAGATACTTTATAATGTTCTCTGGCGTACGGTCCAAGTTTCTTGGATATGATCCCACATTGATGGCCTTGCCTATTTTTTTGCCATCTATATCAAATTGTGGAGCGTACAATTGCAAATTTGGGTAAAAATCTATGTTTTCTCGATTACAAAGATCACCATTCTCCACACAATTCACTTGTCTCATCTCAACATTTATTTCTGGATTTTCTGTCTTGAATTGTTGATATGTTTTCTTCCATGTAGGAAAAAATTCCTTACAATGATGACAATAAGGGGAGTAAAACTCAATGAAAGATAATTTGTCTTTAGTGACATTATCAAACTCTACTTCGTTCAACTCCGTAGGTAGTTCAATCTCTTGTGTGAGTACCCTTATCACGAAGATAAGTAATAGGACAAGATTCATGATTGAAAAAAAATCGAACAAAAAACAAAAATAAAATGATTATGATTTTGTGCCATTTGGCGTTCTATAAAATCTATAGATTATTGTTTTTTGATTTTACCACTGATTTCTAATAAATATGTTTTGAAATACTCAAAACTGACTAATGTCACGGCACTGGCGGGAACAGTTCTGGCTAGATTAGTTAAATAGCCCGCATAAAACCCTTTCAACCCGTCGTGATGATAAACACTAATGATTGTCTTTATAAATGATAGCTTTTTAACACCATGCTCGTTCCTGATTTGCATTCGTGTTCTGAGAATTTCATGTGGGTATGTTATTGTACTTGCGATCATTTTAGATATCGAAGATGCTCCAATAAGTCTCCATAATAAACCCGAATTTCTGTTCTGCACTTGATTGTTACAATTGAAGAGTTTTTTCAATTTTTCATAAGCTGGAAAATGAATACCAACATGTAGTAATCCAAATAAGGATGGAACTAATCCACTGTAAAACACTCGGAATCCTTCTTGCTGATACATTTTCTTAAATGCGTCTAGAGTTCCGTTATATTTGTGTTTTTGTTGGCTATTTTGCACCATCAATCTCGTCTTGACCACCCATATTGGATTCACAGCGATGGAACTAGCCATACCAGCAGTCAATGCTGAGAAAAAATGTATTATTGAGGGATTGACAATGTGAAGTTCTTTCTCGAGAAATTGAGGATAGAATCTTTTGGCTCGCTCATAAACTGTAAAGTATATTGTCCAAGTAGGTAGGTATCCGATTGTAATAGGCACCAACCCTCGGTACAAACCTTTGATTCCTTCCTCTCGTAATATAGTTTTGACAGTATGAGTCAATCCACGATATTTGCCATTTTTCAATCCTTGTGCTTGTAATTTAGTCTTTACCACATCTAATGGACAAACAACTACACCCGCTAAGAAACCCGATGCGGCGCCAGCAATTGTTATTAGTTGATTTGTCGATAGGTGAGACATTATTGGGGGCGGGCTTATTCGTCCCAACTGTTCAATTTTATGATTGATAGGAAACGATTGATCATCTGAATTTCTAAACTCTAGGTCCTCCCCTTGTACTATATCTGAAAAGTCCCTTGACCTTGTCTCATGTATTATGTTGTTATTCGACATTGTGGAATTGAAAATTCCACTGTTTAAATTAGCTGAGTCCTTATTTGTATATGCTTATCATGTATTGAATAGTTATGTTGATCAATGTCTGGATAGATCAAGTGCAAATGTGAATATATTGATTAAAACTTGATAATGATATTTTTGGTGGTGAAAAAAAAAAGAATTATCAATTGTCAAGTGTAAGCGAAGATAAAATTCAATGGTTGTTTTTGTATTGAAAGTATCAGCAGAATTATCCAATGTCACTGATTTAGAGCCTGTGGACACAGCTGAAGATCCGTTTGAATACACTTTTGAAATAGAATGTACAAGATGTAGAACTGTTCATGAAAAGGACATATCTATAAACAGATTTGAAAAACATGAAATATCTGGCTCGAAAGGTGAAGCAAGTTTTGTATTTAGGTGCAAGGAATGTAAGCATGAACATTCTGCTAGTTTACAGCGAACCAAGAATGTATATACAGTTGATGACACCAAAATGGTTTCATTGGTTGAAATAGATGCTAGAGGAATAGATTTTAATAAATTCAAACCAATTGGAAGGTTTCAAGCGGTTGGAATAGATACAAAAACCAGATTTGATGAAGTTGACCTAGAAGATGATGAATGGTATGACGTAGATGAGAAAAATAATGAAGAAGTTTCAATTACCGAAGTTAAATGGGAAATAGCTCGTAACTAAGATTCTTGATGCATGATAAGTTTATAGTGAATGTATTTTTACTATAAATAATTTACTAAAAGATGATTATAATAGCCATTTTGTCTAGGGCGTCTTATTTCCGCTCTTTGAAAGTATAAAACTCGAGCTTTTTGAGATCCCAAAAAAGTCTGCTCGAACATTGATGAATCCTAGTAGTAACTGTCATATATTTATGTCGTTGAGGTGGCTATCAACTAACAATATGGTTCATGAATCAATGTTGTGGTTTTCGTGAGAGTAATTTTAGTTAAAGCCGGCAACAATGGAAAAATAATTCGGTCCCAAAATTGCAATTTCAGCAACATTAATAGCAAAACTGATAACCTAAATTTATATATAATCCATCATTTTTTTTTAAAACATCAATTCATCTTCAATCTTACACCTATTCAACTCTTTACCAATGGCAGGAAGCTTAGCAGACACACTTACTCAACCAATCAATGATCAATTGAAAAAAGCTACTAGCGGAGGTAGCTCCGGATCTGGTCCAAAAAAATCTAAAATTATCGAATTCACACCTGAATATTACGCTGCTTGTACCATTGGTGGTATGGTAGCTTGTGGTCCAACCCACTCAGCTGTCACACCATTGGATTTGGTCAAGTGTAGACGTCAAGTTGACGGACACTTATATAAATCGAATATGCAAGGTTGGAAAACCATTCTTAAAACTCAAGGAGACTCGATCTTCACTGGGGTTGGTGCTACTTTCATTGGTTATGCTTTTCAAGGTGCTGGTAAGTATGGATTTTATGAATTCTTTAAGAAACAATACAGTGATTTAGTTGGACCACAAGTTGCAAAAGATTACAAAACAGGTGTGTTTTTAGCTGCTTCTGCATCGGCTGAATTCTTAGCTGATATCGCTTTATGTCCATGGGAAACCATCAAAGTTAAAACTCAGACAACAATACCTCCATATGCTAATTCTGTATGGGATGGATGGTCGAAAATCACAGCAAAAGAAGGTTTCGGTGGTTTGTACAAAGGTTTGGTACCTTTGTGGTGTAGACAAATTCCATACACCATGGTCAAATTTGCCTCATTTGAAAATATCGTAGAAGGTATATACAAGTTCTTGGGTAAACCAAAGAGCTCTTATGGAACATTGGAACAAACCGGAGTCTCATTTTTGGGTGGTTATATTGCTGGTATATTCTGTGCCATTGTCTCTCATCCTGCTGATGTTATGGTTTCAAAAATCAACTCTGATAAAAAGGCAACTGAGTCCACTGGTGAAGCATTGGGTAGAATCTACAAACAGATTGGCTTCAAAGGTTTATGGAATGGATTACCTGTTAGAATTGTTATGATTGGTACTTTGACGGGATTCCAATGGTTAATCTACGATTCCTTCAAAGTATATGTTGGCTTGCCAACTACAGGTGGCCATTAAATTAATGTAAAGTAGAGTTTAATAGATTAAATTTATAGTGCAAACCAAAATAGACAGAAAAAAAACATCATTCAGCCGCATATAAGTTTCTATATTTAATTCCATACGTTTTTGAATAGATCATCATCTAAACCATTTACGTTGATAGATGAATTGGTGTTTGATTTTAGTGATGTCGGTTCGTTCCACTCGTTTTTCCAGTTGGTGCCGTTATTATTTGGTTTGTTTAATGAAGCTGGAGAATTAGACGTCGATGACTTTGCATTTAAACTGGGTGTGGAATTGAAATTCATTCCGGCTAATGAGCCTGATAATTGGTTCACTTTGGATTGTTGTTGAATGAAACTATTTGATGAGCTAGGTGATGCATATAATGAAAGTATGGACTTTTTCAAATCCGGTCTGTTAATATTGTTACTGCTTAAACTTCCACCAGTGGATTGTGCAGATTGTATTTGATTAGTGCTTGGTTGTTGAAATGATTGAGCTTGAACATTGATTGGTGGTGGTGTTGACGGTAATGAAGTGCTGATAGATTTCTTCGGAACTGGAGGTGGATTTGGCTGATTGACTTTTGTTGATGTAAATGAGCCAAAATCGTCGTCTAATAATTGATTGTTGTCTACTTTTTTCTTCTTCAATGTCAATGGATCTGGTATATTCTTGGAGCTTGCCCATTTTTTCAAATCGTATTTTGTTCTGATGAAATTTTCAATCTTCAGTTGATCAGGTATGTAACCATCAGGTAATTTGAACTCCCAATATTCATTACAATTTTCATTACCCCATTTGATCATATTTTCAATTTGGTCGTCTGTCCATGCATCTAAATCGATCAGTTTGACTTTGGAAATATGTGTTCCCATACTTCTGTGTATACCTGAGCATCTGATACATATAAAACAACCTAAACTCCAGGACGCCCACCTTGGGTTTTTGGACGTTTTACAATCCACACAAGTTTTATTGGCATCTTCTTTGAGCAATTGTTTGAGAATCTGTTTGTGTCTTACCAGGTGTACTTTTTGTGATGATGCTAATGCTGTACTCGATCTACTCATTGAATAGTGTTATAAATGGTCTTGTGAATCTTGACTACAACTCAATTTTACAGTAGGAAAAAAAAATCAAATCAACAAAAAAGAAAATCTTGAATTTATTGTTCTTATATAATATATTATGTAATGAGATAGAATAAAACGAAATGAAAGAAAATAATTTAAGAAAATTACTATTGAATTAAAGAACATTTATTTGACAATTTAATCGACTATTACTTAACAATAATTATCCGCAAATAGCATATACAAATATATGATACGTCTTCGAAAATAAAACGATTAACAGAAAGAACCTTTACCCAAGCGGAGAAAATTTAGAAGAAGCAGAGACTTTTCACTTGGACTCATTATTATGTCTCCTATGACTTCTCGAATATATACCTTGGAAGAAATCAAGCTTCATAATCTTCCTAATGATCTATGGATGGTAATCTATAATAAAGTCTATGATGTCACCAAATTCAGTCGAAAACATCCAGGAGGGATCGAGGTTTTACTAGACTGCGGTGGACAAGATGCTACTGCAGCATTTAGAGATGTGGGTCACTCGGACTTTGCTTTAACTATGCTCACGCCATATATACTAGGAGAAATTGCATCTGGAAATTCCATAACCCTACCGAAGCATACAGATGATAAGGTGTTCATAATTGAGTCACGACTTGATTTCGTGTGGAGGTACGCAAACGTACTCATCATTGGAGTATTGCTTCTCTGCATAATAACCATTCAATTAGTAAAGTGGAGCTATTTATAGGTTGAATGTATATTTATTTATTCACTCATTTCATCTTAAGCATAGCCGCTTAACCATAAATTTAAACTAGTATCCTCTACATTCCAAATGCAATACTTGAATTAAATCTTTAATTGTAATCTGTAGCATTCAATTCATCTAAATTTTAATCTACAATATAAACTCTACCTTCGTAAGGAGTTAAGGTATCTTCATCTAAATCTCTTTTAGAAACATTAGCGTGAACTAATTTGAAGTCCCCATCCATTAATTTTTCAAATTTGACCGAGTCTGTTGAAAAATTTAACACAATATATGCCTGAGGAGAATTTAAAATTGGTGATTTTTTGACATAGGTAAACAATTTCTTATTATCATAGTCCAAGATTTCGAACGTTCCATAAATCAAAAGTTCTTTGAATTGTTTTCTCAATTTTAAAGACTTTTTGTAAAATTGTAAAATTGAATCTTCGTCCTTCAATTGGTTTTGGACATTAATTTCTTTATAGTTATCATTGACTCTAGTCCAAGGTTCGACAGTAGAGAAACCTCCAAATTCCTCACCACTCCATTGAACAGGAGATCTAGCATGATCCCTTGATACCAAATTAATCACATCCATCAATTCTTTTTCTTTTTGTTCAAAATCAGCATCTTTGCCAAATTTTTGTTTGAAGTCCTCATAGTAATTAATTGTATTTATATCTTTATACTCCTCGATACCCCATGATCTTGGTAAATTGGTCATACCGATCTCTTGCCCTTGGTAAATAAACAAAGTCCCTGTTAATGTGGTTTCCAACATAGCAAGCAATTTACCACTCCTAGCCTCGTATTTTTTGTTACCGAACCTTGTAATACAACGTGGTTGGTCGTGGTTTTCAATAAACGAAGTGGCCCAAGCATCGGTGCCCTTTACAAAATCGCATTGATTTTCGACCGCTTTCTTCAAATCAATCAAATCCCACCCGATGTATCTGAATCTATCTTTTCGATCAGAACCTAGCTCAACGACATCAAATAAAAAGATTGAGTTCATTTCTTTACTTGATTTACTGACGTATTCCAAGGCTTCTTCTTTGGTGCAATCACCAACCTCACCAACTGTGAAAGCATCGTAGTGTGAAGTGACTTTTTCAAACATTTCTTTATGGAACTCGTGAATTCTAGGACCATTGTGACTTAATCTACCTGATGGTTGATAAATTGAATCCTTAAATACAATTGGTGCGTCTGGGAATGCTTGGTTTTTGGAATACAAACCAGCTGTATCAATTCTAAAACCATCGACCCCTTTGTCAAACCACCATTTCAAAGCGTCATTATAAATAGTATTTCTACATTCTTCATTCTCCCAATTTAAATCTGGTTGAGTTCTAGCAAACAATCTCAAGTAATATTCATCAGTAGTTTCATCGTATTCCCAAGCAGATCCGGAAAAAAATGACATCCAATTATTTGGAGGTTGTCTATTACCTTGTTCGTCATATCTTGGTTTTTTCCATATATACCAATCTCTCTTAGGATTTGTTTTGGAAGATCTTGATTCTTTGAACCATGCGTGCTCTGAAGATGTATGATTAATGACCAAATCACAAATGAGTTTCATATCTCTCTCATGACATCCGTCGATCAAGTTTTGCATATCTTCCATCGTACCATACTTTGGATAGATTTTTTGATAATCGCTAATATCATATCCCATATCGTCTTGAGGTGAATCGTACATTGGACTCAACCAGATAACATCAACACCTAAATTTTTAAGGTAGTCCAATGTGGAAATAATACCAGGAATATCACCGACACCGTCGCCATTAGAATCTTTGTAACTTGCTGGCCAAATTTGATAAATTGTTGCGTTCTTCCACCATGTGTATTCGATAGTCATTTTGCTGTTTGTTAGGGATCAAAACAATTCATTCATCTATCAATTTATACCATTCATTGTGGGGGAAGTCTTTAATTTCGTAAAAATTATCGCATTAATTCTATAAATTTTTCCGAGAAATTTTTACGAGCCCCTCCTTTCAAGATCTATTAGCCCCATGACTTCGCTGCAATTCTCGCAATTTGAAAAAATTGTTGGCGCGGTTTCCCCAACCACCTTTAAATTGGTTTTCCATTTTCAATATTGATAATGAAAACTACTTGTTTCAAAAAAAACGAAATATGATACTAAAGGAGCCTTCAAATTAGGCTATACATCATCGAAGAAGATGATCCGACAATAGAAGCTGTATGTTGATAAGACGGGGATTATGAACCCATCAAAATAAGCTTCAATTATTATTGAGGTTCCACCAATGAAAGTGAAGAAACTGTTACACAAACGCCAACTTGTTGCGTAAAATTTTACGAGTTTGAATTTGTGGGGTTGATTAAATGCCAAATGAGTTACCTCCAATCTTTCAAGTCATAGAAGAGTCTTGCGATCAGATTATTTTTTTTTGCTGCAAAAAATGTTAATCGAAGATTCAATTTGAAAAGTTCATACCACTGCCTTTTGTGTAAATATAAATAGATGCAAATTTCCATGTTCAATTCTCTATCAATCACTCAAATATGTCTGATTTCAAAGGTGAAAAGTTGGTTGCCACTGCTTCGGTAACAAGCGATGTTGACGACAAAACGTCGTCGGTGAGGAATGCCGATGCTGAAGATTATGTTTCTAAATTCTTGGACATGTCCAATGAGGCTAAAGATTCAGACCAAAAAGATAAAACTATGACTTTAATGGAGGGTATCAGAACTTTTCCAAAAGCTATTGCTTGGTCTTTTGCATTGAGTACTGCTCTTATTATGGAAGGTTATGACTTGAATTTATTAACTAGTTTCTTTGCTTTTCCTGGTTTTGCCAAGAAGTTTGGTCAATATTATCCTGAGCTTGATGAATATCAGATTCCAGCAAAATGGCAAACAGGTTTGTCATTATCTTATCAGTGTTCACAGGTTTTTGGACTTTATGCTGCTGGTATATTCGCCGATAGAATTGGTTATAGAAAAACAATCATGCCAATTCTTGCAACGTGTATTGGTTTAATCTTCATTCAATTTTTTGCTCCGAATATTAGGGTTTTGTTAGTCGCTTATATCCTCCTTGGTATTTGTTGGGGGGGTGTACAAACAGTTACCGTTACCTATGCGCTGGAAGTTGCTCCTTTATGTTTGAGGACTTATTTGACAAGTGTAATTAACATCTGTTGGATATTTGGTCAATTGATTTCAAGTGGTGCTATCAAAGGTATTTCAACAATGGATAATCCAGATGCATATAAAATCGCATTTGGTCTTCAATGGTTTTGGCCTGTACCAATCATCATTGCCGTATATTTTGCTCCTGAATCTCCATGGTATTTGGTCAAAAAGGGTAGGTTAGAAGAGGCAGAACATTCAATAACCCGTTTATTATCAGTGCCAAACAAGAAAATCGTTGCAAAAAGTATGCTTACTAAAATTCAATTAACAATAAGAGAAGAAAACGCTATTGACACCACTGGTTCAATCAAGGAATGTTTCACAGGTACCAATTTTAGAAGAACACGTATCACTGCTATTGTATGGGCAATTCAAAGTCTTACTGGCGCAAGTCTTATGGGATACTCGTCATACTTTTACATAGCTGCCGGTTTGGACACTTCAATGTCATTCACTTTCTCCATCATACAATATGCATTGGGTATCATTGGTACTGTAGGATCATGGTTTCTTTCCAAAAAAATGGGCAGATTTTCAATTTACTTCTACGGTTTGTGCTTGATGTTTGTCTGTTTGATGATCACTGGTGGAATGGGAGTCTCTGATAGCAAGTCGGCTAAATGGGGTGCTGGCTCAATGTTGTTGGTATACACCTTCTTTTATGATTTATCAATTGGTCCAATGTGTTATTGTATAGTTGCAGAACTTCCATCCGCTCGTTTAAGAGCAAGAACAGTGATGTTGGCTAGACTTTTGTATTTACTTGCTGGAATAGTCACTGCAATCATAACTCCATATATGTTGAATCCAACTGCTTGGAATTGGCAAGCCAAGTCTGCTTTCCTTTGGGCAGGTCTTTGTTTCTTGGCAATCGTTTGGTGTTGGTTCGAGCTTCCAGAAACAAAATCACGTACGGTAGCTGAATTAGACGCCTTGTTCAAAAATAAGGTTGGTGCTAGAAAGTTCAAGAAAACAGAGGTTGAAGTGTTTAATTCAGGTGAAATGATGCAAAATATGGGCACTGATGTGATTAAAGATATCGTGAATGAAAGAGAGCATGTTGAGCATGCTGATGTTGAAATTAAATAATTTAGTTCTTAAAAAAGTTTGTTTTATGATAATGTTCATGAATATATGTTACTGATTAGATGATCAAATTTGATTTATCCTTGATAAATAAGAGCTAGTCTTGCAGCCGCTATATATTGGGTTTGAAAAATCTAGATCTCACTTTCGATCAAGAAACATTCTTAAAAGTATATGCTATTACTATGAAAGTTTCACTCTTCGTATTCTCACAGCTATACTGTAATAATATGAACTATAAATTGCTGGTACAATCTTGATCTTAGACATCAAATTGGTTTTTCATCACCACCTTTTTCATGTTTAAAAAAAAAAATACATCAAACCATTTCGGCTGCAAAAAAAAACTCCAATGCGGGGAGTCGAACCCCGGTCTGCTCGGTGAAAGCGAACCGTGATAGCCGTTACACTACATCGGATTAAGCAACTGTGCCAAACACTATTTGTTGAGCAAATAAATTGCCGGCTTTAATAAGTTCTCTTAGTAACGCTCCCACTTTGATCGAAGTCTATCATCACTGATTCTAGGTCCTGTAACTGATCGACATTCCCTGTTAGTGTTCACGACCAACAAAAACATTCTTAAATTGATTTTCTTGATGTTTATATGTTTTCGTCAGATAACTCGATTTCTTCATTTTTAGCATGAAACAATGAAAAAGGTCCTCCACACTAGGTTTACAGAGGACACAAATCAAATTCAATGAGAACAAGAGGTCCTGTATGCTAGTGACATTGATGGTTCTTTTAGCTTAAACAACACAAATCATACAGCCTCTCATATACTTTTGGGTAAATAATGGAGAAACGGTCACGTGATTTAGCTCAACTATACGTTAGGTAAGAAAGTAATTATTTTTTGATTCGAAATACTTCATATCAATTCATGTCAGACGAAGATTTCTACTCCGAGGAGTCCTATGAATTTGAGTTCGAAGAAGATGAAGAAGAGGTGGATGAGAACGATGGTGTGATAGATCAAGACGAGGATGAACCAATGGTATGAATTCGTGTCACATAAAAAGCCCTTTACTAACAATATATTAGGAGAATAAATACTATTCAGCCAAGAGTAGTAAAGATGACGATGTCAATCTTGCAATTACGCATTTCAAAGAAATTATACGCTCGACTTATTCTAAAGATGAAACGGAATGGATATTCAAATCTTACAAACAATTGATGAAAATGGAACTCAAATCATCTAACTATCAGAAAATATTAAATTTACTCAAAGAAGCCTTGAAGTTGATTCCCAAATTGCAAAAGCCGTATATCGAAGAATCTATATCTAAAATGATATTGCGTTTTACAAATGTATCAGATGTCGATTTCGTCAATGAATTTTTTCAAATTTTGTTATCGCAGTCAGAGTTGAATAGTGATAGGATATGGATGAAAATCAATTGCAGTCTTTTGAACTTTTATCTTGAGAACAAAGTTTCATTTGACAAAGTGCCCGAATTGATCGAGAGCTTATTTCAAAGATTGGAAAACTGTCCTGAATCCATTCAAAAATCATTCACCCTAGATATCATAGCTGCTGAAATTGAATATTACAGTAAAATAAACCTACTTAAGCTACCAAGAATGAATCAATTATATCGTATGAGTTTACAAGTGACAACGGCTGTAACACACCCCAGGATACTAGGTATAATCAAAGAATGCGGTGGCAAAGTTCATTTCTACAGAGAAAATTTTGAAAAGGCAAGACTTGAGTTTTACGAGTCGTTCAAAAGCTACGATGAAGCGGGCTCTTCGTTGAAAAACAAGCTTTTGAAGTATTTAGCCTTGTGCTCAATTTTATCTGAAAATGAACTAGACCCATTCGAGTCACAAGAAACTCAAACCTATGCACAATCTGAAGAATTTGAAACTTTGAAATCATTAATCAAAGCATATAATAACTTATCATTAAATGAGTTCAATCGAATATTGAAGCACGACGATCCTTTCTACAAGGATGATATATTTGCTTATGCATCGCAGAAGATCTTACTCAATTTGAAAACAAAATTAATACTCAATCATACCAAAGCTTACTCAACTTTAAGGTTTGAGTATCTTTATGGTGTCTTACAGATTGACAACTCGAATCTTGAAAAATTGTTAACTAAATTGATTTTTAACGGGAAGCTCAAAAACATCAAAGTCGACTTTGTGGAGAAAATCATATACAAAACAGAGCAGAATGATTTACCAATATCAGTTATACCAAAAATGATTTATCAAAACTTGAAATCGTTGGAGTCTTTGAATCCATCAAGGAACGACGATAGTATGGATGTCGATAATGAAGAGGACCTTCTTTTAAACAAACATCAAGATGCATCGCTATTAAATAATTTATTTTTTTTGATAGACAGACCTAACAATCCAAAAGATTGGTTTTCAAGCATAGAAAATTGGTATTTGTTTGTGATGTCTAGTTTACCACCACTTCATAAATCAGAAATCAGTCAGAAAGATCAAGTATATATTGAACAGCGTCAAATCCAAGTCAACGCTGACTCGAAAGTTGAACGCGAGCTAGCAAATTTCAATACTGGTTTGTTGAGCGGTATAGTCAACGCTAAAGATGAAGATGACGAGATTGAAATCACAAATATTAAAAAAGTCCATTTGCTACAAGCTTGGATAGAGGCCCTAAAGAGTGAAAAGTAGCCTTAGGTATATAAAAAGAGTATCATTTGAAGTATTCAACATTCATTAATTTCAATTCATATACTATGAGGTAGCGCCCTTTTCTAAATAAATATGAAAATTTATCTCATTAATTTGAAAATTTTTAAAAACATGTCCGTCTTCTTTCATTTAAATTGTATGTTTACATCAAACCTATGATCAACTTTATATGATTAGAATTTACATGCGTTATCGTCATGATTCTGGCCACTTTTACAATGTCTTCGGCCTCAATTTGAAATCAACTAACACCTACATGATAAATGATCAAATATAAAATATTTTACTAACATCAAATCAAGGTTGTATATAAAAATGGAGTTTTATATGAAAAAACTTAAAATACTCAATATCAATGACATTATAGGAATCTGTTCATTGAAACCCAGACCATCAAAAGTAGAAATTTGATTAGTAAAATTGTATGAATAAGAAGAACTTTGTAAAGTGACATAAGTTGATTCAATAGAACTTTGGGTGGTAGTGAAACACTTCTCATTGATACATTGAGTGATGGTAGTAGCGACTATAGTTGTTATTGTAGTTGGCACCTCATTTGATGATGATTCGACATTCGTTGTCGTTGTTGTTAACGAGTCTCTAGTTGACGCTGTACCAGAGTGGCATTTGTCTTCAAAACAACTAGCTGTCACCTCAGTGGTAGATTCTTCACTTTTTTTTGTAGCATTATGTGATGATGTACTTGAAATTGTTTCAGATGACTTTGACCCTGAGGAAGGGCTCGAGATTAAGCTGGCTAAAACTGAAGTGGACGAAGGTTGTAAACTCGAACTTGTTGTTTCCAACTCAATCGTTGTTGATGAAAATCTCAGGCTTGCTAAACTGGAAACTTCAGAAATAGATGAGTCAACACTGGTCGTAGACAGATTGATGGAGCTTGTAGCTGAAGACGAGTCTAACTTTGAACTTACCGTTGTTGAAATAGAAACAGAATTTGAGCTCAGGGTGGTAGCCATCATTGTAGACAACGACATAGCTGAGATTGAACTGATAGTGCTCGAGCTGATGAGATCAGTAAATGGACAATATGTCGTGTATATAGTTTCGATCGAACTTATTGTGGCAGTGCTGAATGACAAACTTCCAAGAGCAGTAGTAGTATGACATTTATTCTCCGAACATGATGTGATTGTGATGCTCTTTGTTATTTCGTCAGTGAACGTAATGACACTTTCCGAGTTTGAAAATGTTACAGTAGTAGTTTTCGTAGATGGAACAGTAGTGACAGATTGAGATTTAACACTCGAACTCGAGCTCAACAGCTGCTGCGAAGTTGATGATTCACCAGGATTTGAACTAATAGTCGAAGCCAAACTCGACGTGGTGTATGGTAGTTCATCTGTAGTTGAGCTACTAATCGAGGTAAAGCTTGACGTGGAATATGATGAAGCATTTGTAATTGAGTCATTATCAGTTCCCAAAGTTGAGGTGGTGGACGATGATGTCTCAAAGCTTAGGCTATCTCTAGAAGCAAGACTTGATGTGTAAGATGAATCAGATCCAAATGTTGACTTAACAGATGATGAGCCTACTTTCGTGGAACTACTCAGGATAAATGAATCAAGCACACTAGTCAGTCCAATGAATTCAGTTGAAGAAGAACTTTCTGAGGAAGTTTCAGTCAAAGGACAGTATGTAGTGAGTATAGTTTCTACTGAGCTAACGGTGGCGGTGCTAAATGAAATACTTCCTGGAATAGTAGTAGTGTGACAGACATCATTGGAACATGACGTGAAGGTAATGATTTTGGTAATTTCTTCGGTAAATGTAATGATGCTAGTTGAATCATTCAATGTCAAGGTGGTTGTCTTAGGGGTAAATGATGAGTCTGAGCTTGAAACAAGGACGTTTGAAGTGTGACTAGGTTGTGATGAACTCAAAGAATCTGAGTCAGTGCTCAAAAAACCACTATTTGACTCAAGGTTTGTGCTTGAAACCGATGAACTTTCAGTGATAAACGTCGAAGCAATTGAAGACAGCTTCAAACTTGAGCTGATAGACGCAGTATCATATCCGGAGCTTTCAGTCAAAGGACAATAAGTAGTGTAAATTGTCTCCGTTGAGCCAATAGTAGCAGTGCTAAACGTCAAAGTACCAGGAACAGTAGTGGTATGGCAATTATCATTATAACAAGAAGTGATTGTGACAATCTTTGTAATTTCCTCAGTGAAAGTAATGACACTTGTTGAGTCACTTAAGACGATGGTGGTCGTTTTAGTCGAGGGGATGGTAACACTAAATCCGAAGCTCGTACTTGAATCTATACCGGAAGAGGAGTCTAAGCTCATAAATGATTTCGAATTAAACAACTCTGATGTTGTAGTTAATGAGTAGCTCAAAGTGGATTCACTTACAATAGCTGAAGAAGCAAACGACGAGTCTGAAACAATTGAAGAGTCCAATGTTCTTGAAACTGACGTTGTCAAAGCTGATGAGCCGGTAATAATTGAACTTGATTCTATTCCAACCTCTGATTTAGTTTCTGATAATATCGATGAGTTCAAGGCCGATGAGTTCACTACCGAAGCTTCTGATTCAGGAGTTTTTGATTCTAATGTGACAGGTTCTGAAGTAATTGAGTCTACAGTAGTTGGCTCTGTTTCTGAGATAGTTTCTTCCGTGACGATCAGCTTTGAAGTAGCCTGAGTAATTGAACTAGCATCAACTGAAGTTCTTGATACATACGAACTAACAAATTCTGTCTCAGAATCACTGGTAAGAGGACAATAAGTGGTATATATCGTCTCAATTGAATCAACCGTAGCGGTACTAAATGATAAACTTCCTGGAGCAGTGACAGTGTGACATTCATCATTTGAGCACGATATAATTGTAATTATCTTTGTTATTTCCTCTGTAAATGAAAGTACACTAGTGGAGTCTTCGAGTGTGAGCGTAGTAGTCTTTGTAGTTGGTATTGTGGTAAGCAAATCATCGTCATAAAGACTAGAAAATTCGTCCTGTGTAGGCAAAATTGAAACAGAATCGGAGCAAATCACATTTGTCGAACAATACCCATCATCATCAGTGAAATAGCTTTCATAACAATTTGGTTGAATAATATTAGAATAGTGATCATCAGTCAATGGACAATAAGTGGTGTAGGAGGTGATTGTCTCACCATCTTCAACTGTAACAACCTCAATTGTTGTAGTGAATGCTTTTGCCAATAAAATATTAGTCAATAAAGCGAATTTCCTAAGCTGCATCATTGAATATTGGTAAATCAGGCTTGGATGAATGAGATTTTCTTGATTATTTATATCATTGACCTAGTACTTTCTAACTATAAACATGAAACAAATCGAACTGAGTTCGGTAAATCTAGATTATAAAGTCACTTTCCAACAAGAATTGATTATGCATGATTTGATCTTGATTAAGTGCATCAGTGAATCCTAAATTAGTTTTTGTTTCAGATTTTTACTCCTTGCATTATTAAGATTTCAAAATCGTATCGTACCTTGATATAATCGAGTAGCAGTTCCAAGTTCAAATATCAAGAATATCATTGACTCAATGCTCTAATTTGGATTTAAAACTCACATCAACACATTGAATAAATCTCCAATCAACATGTATTAGATTTGTCTTTGAAGTAAGGATTTTCCCTTTGTATGACCAAATAGGCAATTTTGGAATAAATCTGAAACGAACGGATTTTTTTCAGTCTACTTTCCTTTGATCTTGAAACGTTCTGTTTCTATTAATAACTCATGATTCATAAATTAACAAAGACATTAAAATTGTTGAAACAAACATACATTTATTAATACTACAAGATAAGTGTACATGTAAAAATATACCGAATAAATTTCAATATGTAAGAACTGAAAATATTAATCCATGAGTGATTGGTATCGAATAACCAAAAAACTTCTTCTATCAAAAGCCTAGGAATTATCAATTATGACTTTGATCATAGACGCGAAACTTAAATTAATAATGAAGTGTATGAAATGCTTTAAATGAAAGCCAATGGGACTAAAGCCATAGCTAAGAAACTTGCACCGTACGTTGCAGCATTACCTTCAAAAGTACTTATAGCAGCAGTTGAGGCAGGGGCTGAGCTTGATTGAGCAGCGACAGTAACATGAGTGCCAGATGGAGCAACACCAGCTGGTGCAGAAGTTGCAGCAGTTTGGGCAGAACCTGCAGGAACAGAAGCTGAAGCGACATGAGTAGAGCCTACAGGAACAGATTCGGAAGCAGTATGAGCGCCAGGAACAGATTCGGAAGCAGCACTAGCAGGACTTACTGGAGCTTTCGATTCATGAGTAACGGTTGTTAAAGTTTGATAAACAATAGTAGTTGATGTTTCAGTACCATGAGTAGCGACGCTGGTTGCAACTGGTTTAGTTACGGTGATGGTTTTTTCTACACCAGCTGAGCCTTCAACATGAGCTGGGGCTGATGATTGTGCATGACCTTGTGATTGAACTGGTTTACCTTCAGTAGCATGAGCAGATTCAGTTGAAACAGGACACCAAGTAGTATAAACAGTTTCTACTCCATGAATAGTGGTTAAACCTACTGATTTGGTGGCTGGGACTGCAGTTTCATGACATTTGTCGTTTTCACATGAGGTAATGGTGACAATTGTGGTTTCATCTTTGGTGACAGTTGCTGCGATAGCACCACCTAATGAAGTGATTGATCCTGCACCGCTAGCTTCCGGAGCAAGAGTGTGGACAACACCTTGTTCATCAGTGGAGATTGGACACCAGGTGGTATATTCAGTGACCACACCCAGAATAGTAGTGGTGACAACAGATGGAACGGAAGAGAGACCGCCGGCAGTTGCAGTTGAAGAACAGGTGTCGACAGTGCTGATGGTAGTACTTTGGACAGTTGAAACAATTGGGTCTTTAACTTCCAAGGTTTGACCAGCCAATTCAGTACCATTTAATTCTTTTAATTGAGCAACAAATTCATCAACGGTTTCTCTTTTGATCAATGGAGCTTCTTTGAGGTATCTTCTTCTTAAAGCGGCAGTTGAGTTAGCGGCAGGGGTTTGTTCAGCTGCAACACTAAAAAGTGGAAGAGCTGGTTGATTGTACAATAAATTTGCAGCAATTGAGATGACGTTTCCAGCATTTGGAATGTCAGTGAAGTATCTTGCAGCGTCTAAGACTGCGTAGTAGAATTGAACTGTATAATCATTTTCGTCAACAAATCTGAATACTGGAGCTGGTAAAGTGGCAGGAATAGTGAATGGACAAACCCCGGTGTCTAAGTCTACAACGGCGACTTGGTTACCATCGACGAAACAACCAACATCTTGGGATAAAGCAGAAGCTATCAAAGCAGAGCCAACTGCAAATATTGATGAGAACTTCATTATAGATTTTTTGATACTAAGTGAGTATTTAAGCGAATGTAAAAGGTTGCAAAAGATTTAAATGTAGTTGAGATCAATCAAATTTATGAAGATGCAAAAAATACAATTGAAGTAGTGCAATGTAGATTTGAACAATTGACTACACAGCGAATTAGTTTATATATATATGATAAATGCATATAATTTGTAAAATATCGTCATCTTAGAAGAATTTTGGAATCTCCTAACCCAAGAATAAAATAAACCCAAAGTAAACTAAAAGATAGAAATTTTAGATTGTGGTTTGTTTTGTTGAAAGTTTAATTCTATTTGCATAAACAAACAATAGAATATAATTTAATTCAAAACAAACAATTGGAATATACTATCACTGCATTGTGTAATATTGGATCAGATATTGTATAGAATATATATCACCACCACCCACGCATGGACGCGATTTCTTTTATTGGCTACCACGTACCTCGCAATTGCTCATCCCTTAATCTAAATTCAACAAATTCGTACCTCAGAATGTAATTAATTTAGTTAATGATCTAACATCTGGCTCATTCGCATATTCATAGTTATTGTATTTGTATTCACTACAACGCGTTTATCATTGAGATCGTAGAATTGAGAAAAGCTTATATTCAATTGAACATTGACCTTTTAACTAATAAGATAGTTGTAGTGCAAAAGCTTCTTTTCTCAAAATATATCAAAATTAATCATTTTTGGCTTGACAAACCAGCAATAGTTCTCTGGTTGTGAAACTCTTTTTTTTTGTTTTTTTTACGTATTTTCCTCATTGGCGCTTAATTTGAGTCCGAGTTTTTTTTTGTGCATAATAGCAGAAGTTCATGCATACTATTCAGATCTTTTGAGCATTCTTTAAATCTTAGAAACCAATACCAAAGAATTATGCTCGTTTTAATATAGAAAAGTTTGTAAGGGATTAAACTTACTAAATCATGACTCTTAGGGTTGACGTTCATATAACAGAATAATTATTTT
Source organism: Insectozyma corydali (assembly GCA_003706475.3). Lineage (NCBI taxonomy): Eukaryota > Fungi > Ascomycota > Pichiomycetes > Serinales > Debaryomycetaceae > Insectozyma > Insectozyma corydali. The sequence continues at coordinate 104,423 of PPLL03000025.1, forward strand.
TTCAAAGAATGTTTCATAACCAACTAAGATTAAAATTTTTTATTGATTATAACCAAATACATCACAAAGTGAACAAAAAGATTTAATTCTGAAATTGTTGGTTTTACTTTGGAGCACGACTGATTGAGAAAATCGATAAGAAATATGCAACGTTTTCTTTACTGAAACTTTCATTTATAATCAAAGAAATCGCAATTATAGTATGGTGTTACATTCGATTTTTTTAAACTTTTTTGAAACAGCCAAATACTTGTTACTGTATTTATCTACACGTATATTTGGCAATTGAAAATTACAACATACAATCTTGCCCAATGATATCCTTTGAAACTCTGATTAGAATAAGTGACATACTCATTGAATATGAAAATTATCCTTAAACAGGTGTTAGCTATCTGGAAACGGAGTTCTCGTAAATCAAAATCAGACTTCAACGGTTGAATTTTATCCATCTAACGCCTCCTTTTTGAACTGCACTCTGTCAATTCGAGAATATTATTGTATAGTACAAAGCACCTGGTGCTAAAAAGTTTTTTTTATCTGCTTTCGACGTCAACAGCGCTGTAATGCTACAATCATTTGCCAAACGTTTCGTGTCTCAGATTAGATTTGTATATTCTGTTCTATACGATCGTCCAGAACATAGTTATGTAAAATATTGCTTTCATAATGCTCGAGATACGGCAATTAGGGGATATTGACTCTACTCGTATTTCGATTGTGCAAATTTAACAAAGATCTTCTTCTAGACTTAGACTATCCTGTACTAGATAACCTCATCATTAAATTTGACTAGCTGATTTTGATAATCCTTGCGATTGAGTTTCGAACTAAGTTTGGTGTTTTTCGATCTCTATATTTAGATATCTAGCTGCGCATGGACACAAAATTACGATGTCGAAACAACGAAAATCACTATACAAAATTCTTTGGTCTCGCTTGAACAAATTATTAAAGATGTCATTCAACAAGTCAGTAACGTATTATTCTAAGAACGGCTTCTGAAATACTTACTCCTTTATCAAAAAAAATCAAGTTCGATATTTACTCTCGTGTTATCAACGTGTATGTATCAACAGCAAACTTCCAAATTTAGTTGGATTTTGACCATTTTATCTTATCACGTGTTTCTCTATTAAATAGGGGGTAAGAATAAGTCTCTATTATGATTGATTTGAATTTATACAACTAGCTGTGATGGTTCTTGTCACTATGGATTGAAATCTGCCAATTTTTTATCCTCTTTTTTGTTTTGATCTATACTCCAATCGTCACTACCAGACCAATCGACATGGATTTTTCTATATTTCGACATATCAGTATTTTTCAAGAATCTAGCTTTTTCCAATTTCCAGTCATCTTGTACATCTTCAAAACCTTTGTTCCACACTTTATCATAAACTTTTTTAATTTTAGCTTCTTCTTGTTGTCTCACTTCTTCCGATGCCATCCATTCCATGTGTTTTAAATCATCCGAAGAAGGTTCATATATATGCCATATAACGTAATGGGGTAACCCAACCACTGAATAACCCATTTTTTTACTCAATTTTCCAAATGCTTCTGTTTCAGCGTGCTTTTCAAATGAAAATGCGGGAAAGTGTGAACCTGTTCTGAATACCCTTGCTTTGGTTAAAATTGAAACACCTCCAATACCATCCAAATCCATCTCAACTTCAGGATCTCCGTAAGGATCCCTCAAATAAGCCAAATGGGGTCTCCAAGTTTGGTATTCGACGTAACCTTCCACTATACATGCATCTTCGTCCAATACATCTGCTAATTGTAAACCACCGTCACTTTCCTGCCATGAATTCAAATCATACGGTTGCTGGTTTCCCAACCAGTCAGGTAATGGCCTCCAAACATTTGGCACTATCACGTCTTTATCATGATGCATCAAATCTTCCAAAATGGTCTCAGGAACCGTTTCGACATCGGCATCTCTCCAATAAACAAACGAATGATGTGGTTTCAACGCCACTGACCATAGCCAATTTCTTGCTCTTGCCATTAGTTTCCTTCTTGGTCCTTGTGCTGCAAATCCATGTCTATCACTGAAACTCTGACCAATAATTTGTCCAAAATCTTTTTCAAATATCTCAATCTCTCCAAATCTCATTTCTGGATTAGAATCTTGTTGAATTTCATTCAAGTGCTTCTTTAGTGATCCCATTGTGTCATCAGATGAATCACTGACCAAAAACGCCAAGTCAATTAGATTATGAGGATAGCTCAACTTCTTCATGTGATTGAAAAACATGGGTAAATGAGCTGCTGCATCTCTTAATGGAACACAGAACAAAACTCTTTCATCGTACTGCCACCCATTACTCAAACCTTGATAGTTGGCCAAATCAAAATATTGAACATTGTCACCTAAATTGGCTAAATTAGGAGCATATAGTTGTTTGCTATTTATGAAAATCAGAAAATACCCAATTGTTATTATTATTATGACCGTTATTAGTCCAATTAGTATATTTTTCAATGATAATGCAATGTTAGGTTTATATGATTTTTTATTATATTTTTTTTCATCCTCATAGTCATAAGGGGTCACCAGTATTGAATCTAGCTTAGACGACATTTATCTTATTAAATAAACGTAGATATGCAAGGGAGTTTGGCCAATAATATGTATGCTGTTGTTGTTTCTTGGATCAGCTTTAAATTTTCCGATATCAAACTCAAATTTTTTATTTTATTTGTTTTTTTTTCTACCAATCTATAAATATTTTTAGGTGTTTCTTCAGTATTTCTACATAACAGATACCACTGAAGTACCATCTTGAAATCTGGTTCTGAAAACTCTATTAGCATTTGTAAACATACCTTCTTTCAACGAAACAACTATGAACTGTGAGCCTTTGAATCTTGTTTTGATTAAGTGACCAATATTTTGTGTGTGCGATAAATCTAGCGCCGCATCAACTTCATCTAATATGTACATTGGTGCAGGTTTGAATTGTAATAATGCCATAATTAATGACAATGCAATCAACGATCTTTGACCACCAGACAATTCTACTAAACTTTCTTTCCAGACTTCACCTAATTTTACCTTTACTTCAAGACCTTTAGTTACATCCATCATGTCAACTGGTACCAACTTCGCAAATGACCCGGGTAACAAATCAGCGAATATTTGACCGAAATCTCGAGATACTTTTTTATAAGTACTATCCAATGTTTCACGTTTATAGCGATTTAATTTGTTAATGGTACCAACTATCTTGTTTTTATCCTTCTCAATAGTTTTTACCATAGTTTTCAAAGATAATTCTTTCTTTTCAACATTATCAATCATGCTCATGATATTGACATTTACTTTTCTTCTCATGCTTTGGAATTTCTCCTCCAATACCAGTAATTGACTTTTACATTCATCGAGATTTATGTTTGAGTATTGTTGTAGGATGTTTTCTAACACACTTGTATCTAAAATCCATTCATGTTCACCAATTATTTCATCTAGCTTAGTTTGAAGACTTTTGGTTATACTTGAAGATTTTTCCAACTCGTGTGTCAATTTTTGTATTTCCAAGTTAGAATCATTAAGTTTTGATGATTTCTGTTTAATCAAATTTGACAATTCATTGATCTCTTCATCAATCCCAAGCAAATTTGTTTTGACGTCTTCCAATTCTGCCTTCACAATTTGCAATTGGTGGGTCAAATCTTCCTCATTTGCAAATTGTTCCTTCGATTTGTTAGTTAAATTTTTGATATGTGCTTCTGATGACTCAATCAATTCGTTTAAATTTGCCGCTTCCGATTTTTGCTGCTCACTATCAACTTGAATACCTTGAAACTTGTCAGTTTGCTCTTCTAATTGTTTCTGTTTATTAGATACCTCTTTTTTCAATTGCGCAACTTCTTGTTTGAGATTATCTATTTTTAAGCCTTTGTCAGAGTTGAATTCTTCTATGTCATTTTCGATTCTTTCGATCTCAGATCGATATGAGTCGCATTTCAGTTCATGCTCTTGGATCGATTGTTGAAGATGATCAATTTCCTGCTCATTCTGTTCATTTTGCTTGAGAATTAATGACGATGGATTGTTAGCTAGTTTTTTGTCAACTAGTAATAATTCATGTTGTTTTAAATTTATTTCATTTTGAATAGTTTTTGTTGAGTTTAGTAGCTGGTCCATTCTTGTTAGTTCCTCTCTGATATTGTACAACTCACCCTCAACCAATTTCAACTTCATTGACAACTTATTGTATTGTTGTATTTTGATCAAATTAGACGAATTATTTTTTCTAGAACCACCAGAGAGATTCCCCTCTGGATCATAGATATCACCGTCCAATGTTATGGATCTAGATCTGATATTTGGATCAAATGTAACTGCCTTCGCTGTATCAGGATCATTGCATATGAATGTATTACCAAAAATGTATTCCATTGCTTTGTATAATTCCTCATCAAAATTTATTAAATTTAAGGCTAATTCCACTTTGTTAGGCGCTAATTGCTTTGCATGACTTATAATACTGGAACTGATTGATCTTGAATTGATTTTGTCTAGTGGTATTATAGTGACTCTTCGTTTCAACTGACCTTTCTCTAACAACTGAGAAGCAACATCACTAGTATCGACAACTACATTGTACAATCGGCCACCAGCACAAATCTGCAATGCTAATGCTTTTTCGTTTGCAGATTCTGGAAAGTGAAATAATTGTGCAACTGTGCCCCTGACTGAATTATCGTTGAAATGCTGTGAAGGTCGATTGTAATGAAAATCTAAACTTCCAATATCTCTCCTTAAATGATTTATCTCCTGACGAAGTTTGTTTTGTTGGCTGTTCAAGTTTGATTCACGGTCTTTAAAGTCTCGTATTTTTGATGGGTCGAATCCTAACTTGTTGTCAAGTTCTATTTGCTTTTCTTGTATGAATGATTTATTTTGCTGTATATTGGATAGTAGTTTCTCATTTTCCTCTTTAGCTTGTGATAATTTTACTTTGTCGTTACTAATTTGCTGCTGAAGGTGTTCGATTTTCAATTTTGAAGTTTTGATGAAATTTTCAGAGGTGTTGAGATTATTTTTGGCTTCTTTTAACTGACTGGTATACCCTGCTGATGCGTTACCAGACGAAGATAAGCCGGTTGACAAACTTGATAGTAGCTCTTCCTTTTTGGTGAATAGTTGTTTAATTTCATTCAATTCTTCGTTAGCTATTCTAAATTCCAGTTCGTGATTTTTGTAGATATTCTCGTTTTGAATGAGATCTTTTCGCAATTGTTTGAGTTGCGCTTTATGCTGGTCACATTTATTCTGCTCATCCTTTAAATTCTCCAACGTAATATCTTTAGATGTGTTTAATCTTGTCAATTCTGTGGATAATTGATTTTCTTGTTGTTCCAATTCTTTTAATTTTGAATCACCTTTTAAATTTTCCTCTTTCTTATCTTTCAAAACGTTTAGATCTTGTGTCAAATTTTGTATCTCAAAATTCAACTTATCAATATCCAAATGTAATTGATTCATCTTACTCTCATGCTCATTCAAGAACTGGGAATGGCGGGTAAAATTTTTAGACAAGTTTTTATAATCATGAGCAGCTACTATTCTCGACAATTTCTCTAAATCGATTTGAATCTGTTGAAACTCGAGAAAATTTCTCTTTTCATTACGCAATTTCTCCAACTTTGGCTCAATTTCCTCTCTCAACAAATTTCGTATTTCCACCAATTTCGTCTCCTTCTTCATCATTGTCCTTTGAGCTTTTTCCTTCCGTTCTTCAAACGTCCTTGTCCCCGCGGCTTCTTCAATCAAGGACAAAATCTCAATCGGTTTCATATTCAACACCTTGGTGATTTTCCCTTGCATAATTAAAAAATTGGGATTATTAATATTCAATTGGACACTTTGAAATAAATTCAACACCGTTTGTTGTTGTGCTTTATGACCATTGATCAAATATTTAGAACTGCCACCGAGAATAATTTGTCTTGTTACACTTATAGTTGAACAATTCTCAAACCCAATTGGCGATTTGGAGATCTCATTATTGTTAAATACAATAGTCACACTGGCTTTAGTCACACCAGCTTGGCCTCTCTTGTATATTAAATCTTGTAAATTTGATGCTCGCACCGTAGACATGGATGCTATGCCTAGCACGAAACAAATCGCATCAAGGATATTGGACTTACCCGATCCATTTAACCCCGTGATGGCGTTAAACTGAGTGTCCCAGCCAGATATCACTGTACGAGCAGCATATGATTTGAACCCATCGATGATCAATTCCTCAACTTTCATCAATATTTGTTTGTTTATGAAAACGCGTACTGTGTATAGTAAAAGATGGGATGCATGGAAAAAATATTTGTTGCAAATAATCATTGATGCTACGACTTGGAAATTGTAGTGGCACAATTTTGAAAAGAAGATTTAGTCAAAATTTGACATGTCATAGATTCAGTTTTGATGATATAACAGATAGGCCGAAGATCAGATCTCCGACGCATGATCAAGATGACTTTTTTGAACTTATAACTAGAGAAAGGCAAAAGACTAGCAAAGGTAACGGAGGAATCAAAGATATAAAGAAGTTGGTACGAGATAAAAAACAGTCTGAGAAAAGGTTCGAAATGAATGTTCTGGGGATAGATATTACCAAATCAAATAAAGAATTAATTTCATTCATACAAAAGAAATCAAATGAGATCAATAAGAAACGATATCATGATTCGAATACGAAATGGCTATCTCAAATAAACAAAAACAAGTTGAAGGAAATCACTCAGTTTTTCAAACTTCTTCCATCCAATAATAGAGTAGTCAATGGAAAAAGCATATCTGATCCAATAAGTATAGGTGATCTAGTCACTTTGAGTCCAGAAAGCTTAAGAATGTACTTGATTGTTGAAACACCCAAATCTTTTAAATCAAACATATGTACTCTACTAAGTGATAGAGGCGAAATTCTATTCATTCCATTCCAGCAAATCATTCATAGATTTCCCAAAATCGTACCGAAGGATCATCATTCAATCTTAAGAAAGCTTGTTCAATTGGAGCAAAAACACCTCGATGTACAACCAGCAGGTGTACCTAATTTACTTTTCTCCAAATCAAACGAAACGTTACCTAAAGAAATACGAAGTAAGAAGCTGGATCCCGTTGGAGATATCACCAATGAATCTGAGGAGACTGCATATGAGCCAAATAATTTCATAGTTGCGCAAGCGTCTTCGCAGTTGTTGACAAACTCAAACGTGGAGACCTTCTTGGTGCCAATCAGTGCCAGAAAAATATATGTCGATTCCTTAGTTCAACTTTCAAAAAGCGCGACTGACGAAGTAGGACAGATGAAACACAAATTGGAAAAATTGCATCGAAGATTGCAGTATGACGATAATGGTAATCTCAACACTCCTAGAACCATAAGTGTGTTTGAAATACTAAAGAAATTGAATACCAATACGGAAACCAATCAACCAAATAGTGGATTGTCCATAATTCCTGGAAATCTGATTAATTATGACAAAGATAACTATACAGTCTCGCAAACATTAGCTTTGTTAACTTGTTTAAGATTGCAGCCTAAACTTTGGACCATTCAAAATAACAAGAATTCATTCACTTCTACCCGAGTGACCATCTGGCCATTGGCGCAAAAAAATTATGAATCGAAAGTAGTAGACTATTTAAAAAGTGAATCATTGAATGGTTTCTCCAAATATTTAGCTATGAAACTGTTGAAAATCGAGGATCTCAAGAATGACATGTACTCGAATGTGATTAACATTTTGAAGAACTTTGTCAGTGGCAAGTATGAAAATGATGATGAAATTTCTACTACGATTGTATTCTTGTTAAGAAAAGTTGATAGACATTTGATTGAACTTGGGGCCAAAGTCGATGATGAGTCATACAAAAATGAATTCTCGAGAGGAAAAGCATACGATCTACTATTGAAATTGAACGAAGAGGTGGTGGTTGATCCTAGCAAATGGTCGAGTCTAGCAAAGTTGCCAAAACAAGATATTTCATTGACTTCAAATTTGGGCCAATCCTTCTACGATATTCTAGATGAATCATTTAACAATATCAATGACGAAGTTATGCATAGAACCAAAGAAATAGAATTGTATGAAACCGATCCGATGCATAAATTAAGGGTGAATATGACTGACGTTCCAATATATTGTATTGACGATGCCTCCGCTCATGAAATAGATGATGGTATTTCAATACAGCAAGAAATTGATCATTATATTATTTCGATTCATATTGCTGAGCCAAGCGCGTATATCAAACCAAACTCAACAATTAGTGCTCTTGCATTTGACAGGTCCTCAACGCAGTATTTGCCAGATGAAGTATTTCCAATGTTACCTAAATTCATATCCGACATCTCAGGATTAGGGAGAGAGAAGGAGACAAGAACTTTTGTGATACAATACAAATTAAGTAAGGAACTTATAGATCAATTTATACGGCAAAAACTAATCGATCCAAAATATCAAGCCAAAAAAGAGCTTATAGTTGAGATTCAAAATCAGGTTGAGAATACCAAGAGCATTAAATATGCTACGGTTAGAAATTTTCGTCAAGGTTTCACCTACATCAAAGTTGATCAGGTCCTTAATGACAAAACCATAATTTCAAACTATTTAAATCAAGTCAAGCAAAATGAAGATTTCAATAATTTGATCAAACTACACAATATCTCAGAATTGTTTTCTCAACGTCGTGACTTGCTTGAGAGCTTTTCCAATTTCAACGTCAAGATAAAACAAGATCAAAATAAGTTTTATACAAACAACCGAATTGAGCACGAAAAGGGGCTGGATTCAATAACAATGACAGTCAAAAATTCAAATAAGAAAATACAAATTTCGAGTAAAAATCAAGATAGTAAATCCACTACATTAGTCACTGAACAAATGATCATGGCAAATTACCTCACTGCAAAATACGCATCTGAAAATGAAATTAAAATATTATATCGATATCTCGATCCAAAATTGAATGAGGAGTTGTTAGCTGAATATACCCAATTTATTGAAGAGTCGAATTCGAATGCTACACCCACAATCTCTCATTTTGAGATTTTCAAATTCTTCACTCGAGCTTCTGTCACAGATCAACCACAAAAACATTTTCCCATGAGTCTTTCGATGTACACAAACATCACATCACCTTTAAGACGGTTTATTGACATTTTAAACCAGTGGAAATTTCAAGATTATTTTTTGAATGAACAAACTATAACAGATGAGTGTCTTTCTGGAATTGCAAGTCACATAAATGGACAAAACACGATTATGAAATCTTTGGAAATCAATTCTAGAATATTTTGGCAAGGCTATATAATTAGAAATTATATGCAACAATATCACAATGGTCAAATTCAACAACCAATAGATTTTAGGATCAAATTAAAATCACTACCATCTACGGGAGCATTTACCGGGGTACAAGTTGAAAGATTTCCATTTATTTCAGCACAAGTCGAGAACAATGACGATTTGATAAACGACATCAAATTAGGTAATTTAAAAGTGGGTCAGATAATCGATGCTAAGAAAATAATAGTTAAGAAAATCGATTTCATTGAGAATGAGATCGTATTTTCGTACAAAACACTTGAATCGTAATAGATCGTATCTTAAAACTGCATATAATTGTTGTTTAGCTTCTGACCAAGAAATTGAGAATATCACCAAGCAATTCAAGAAGCTCAATAAAAGCTGAGGAGACGGAACATGAGGTCCTTTGTGAGCCAACTGTTATCATTAAAAATAGGAGCAGAAACTTAAAATATCACAAAACAATGCAAAGTGCTCGATAGAAGCTGAAGAGACGAAATATGATCACCATTGCGAATCAACTGTCATCACTATGAATATGGAGCTGAAGCTCCTGTTTATGTTCATTGTTTAGTATATATACACACATCAATACAATTAAATGGGTTTCAATCATTCTTAAAGATGTCTGACGAAATTAGTAAATCAAGCCTGAAAGAGAACCATAAAATTACCATTACAGAAGATCACGGTGGACTTTCCCTAAAAGAAGGCGACAACAAGCATCATGATCTTAATGCTGTTGGTTTGGAATATTATGAACAAGCGCAAGCTATCGATGAGGACGAAGCTATAAAGAAGAAAATATTACGAAAAATTGATTATAGAATGGTTCCTTTGATTAGTATCACGTATACTTTGCAATTTTTAGATAAATTGTCTTTAAATTATGCCTCAGCATATACGTTCAGAGAAGACCTCGGTCTTGAAGGACAAAGATATTCATTAGTTGCTGCTATTTTCAATGTTGGTTATCTTGTGTGGGCTGTTCCTGGAAACATGATTATACAAAAAGTCCCTGTTGCAAAGTATGTTGCGTTTATGTTATTTTGTTGGTCGATTATCTTATTTGGACATGTTGGATTGACAAATTATCAAGGTACAATGGCCATAAGATTCTTATTGGGGGTGTTTGAAGCAGGTATTAGTCCCAGTTGTATGGCCCTTAACCTTAGTTTCTATCCAGTTAAACACCAGGCTTTACGTATGTGCATTTTTTTGGCCTTCAACGGATTAGCAACGATGGTGGGTGCACTCTTATCGTTTCTTATTGGATACTCCAACAGTGCTGTTCTCAAAGAGTGGCAGATTATATTTTTGACCATCGGTTTGATCAATTTAGTCTGGAGTATGTGCTTTTTTTATTTCACACCTTCCAGTCCTGCTGATGCCAAATTTTTAACTGAAGAAGAAAAGGCTATCTGGATCAAGGAAGTTGCGAAAAACAATATGGGGATCAAAGATTCTAAATACAAAAAGTATCAAATTTATGAAGCAGGGTCTGATTTATTTGTCTACTTATTAGGTGGTGTAGGTTTTGCATGCGGTATTGTAAACGGAGGAGTTTCCAATTTTGCCTCGTCATTAATTCGTGGGTTTGGATTCACTGGTATTGAAGCTACGGCTTTACAATTACCGACTGGAGCAGTCGAATTGGTTGCGGTCATTCTTGGAGGCATAGTGGCCCTCAAAATAAAAAATACGAGGTTCTTAGTCATGTTTTTGTTTTGTATCCCACCATTAGCCGGCTTAATCGCAATACATTTGTTACCTTTGACGAAACGGTGGGAACTAGTCGTTGCAACTTTTTTCCAATACATGATTGGTGGTCCTATTATTATGTGTTGGGTGCTATTGAATGCTAATGTATCTGGTAGTACAAAGAAGACTGTTGCCAATGGATTTTGGTTCTTGTGTTATGCTGGAGGTAATATACTTGGTCCAAACTTATTCATTGCTGATCAAGCACCAAAATATCGAACAGGAATGTTGGGTTGTATTTCGAGTTATGCTGCAATTATGGGACTCACAATCTGTATGAGAGGTTTGTTGATGAGAAGAAATAAAAAGAAAGATGAGTTATATGGTGAAGTAACTGAAGATTCAGCTGAACAAGCAAGACTTGAAGGATTTCAAGGCAAAACTGATTTCGAAAATCATGGTTTTAGATATTCTTTATAATATAACTATGCTCATTGATATTCTTTATAATACATTTATACTTATTGATAAATGTCTTCTATAAAATTCCTATGCCCATTTTCCAATTATCGCCATAGCAAAGGCCCCTAGACTCAAACATAGAAACGCCCAAAGTAAAGTTTTCATCAGCTTATCATCAAACTCATCAGAGTACATAAAATCATAAGCCATTAAATCAGCCACGCTATTGTATATCAAAACACCGGCGCATAAGGCATCAAATACTCCAGTTGTGATCAAAGAAGTTCTCGAACCAACTTGATACGAGTTTCGAACACCTAAACCTATTCCAGCCGCTGTTGGAGTAGTCAAACTATATGCTAATGACATTAACCAAGGTACATGATTTTTTCCTTTGGGCCAACTAGTGGTTGCAAATCTAGTTCCCAAACCCAAACCTTCAAAAAATTGATGAAACCCTATAGCGATGTATAAAGTAACAAACTCATCTCCTGCTATTGTAAGAGAGAGTCCAACAAATATAGAATGTAATACTATACCACATTCTAGTATAATGCAATTTAAAACTTGTTGATATAAATGCTCAAAGTTACGAGCATTCTTTCTTTGTGGGGCTTCCATATCACTCGATGCAGGTGAAACATTGGGATCTGAAGATTGATCTTCTTTATCATCACCTGCTAACATTTGTTTTCTATAATCCAGTTTTGCTTTTTCATTTATTTTCTTATGTGCTATGATATCAAAGAAGAATATCAAAAACACCGCCATCAAACAGATACCCTCTGTCATTGGGTATTCTTGGAACACACCTCCTAAACAGGGGTTTCTCAACGCTTGAGCTGACTCAGCCATCAAATGTATAAATGCAGTTGCAATTATAACACCACTACCAAAGAATCTAGTTATGAAAAACACCCAAGTGGGTAATTTGATAAACTTGCAATGTAATGCAACTAAGGGGAAGAAGGAACCTAACGCTGATAACACAAATAAGACAGGTATAGATGATACACGAGCAGCAAAGTGCTCTCCATTGTAATGATTGCCTACTAAACAGCTGTCCTCTATTGAACTCATTCAATTTTTTACCATAGTTTTGTGAACACAAGAACGGTTCGTTTTTTATAATGATGAAAAGTGACAATGATAAAAGTATTGATTAAAAATTTGAACACGAGCTACTTTCAAGAATCTATAAACAGAATATGAAAAAAAGAGCCAAGGCAATTGGTTTAATATATTCTGCAGGACCATTTAGGGGTCGTATTTTATATTGGCGCTTCTTAAGGTTGGTTTATTGAATGTGTTTTTTCTTTTTGCAGCCAAAAGTAAATAGGCTGATTTGACAATGCATTGAAATGTAATTATGACAAACATTCAATATGGTCATTAGTTAACTTTGCTGCTTGAAGCATTCATCTATTATTTTTATGAAGTGATAGTAATGCCGTATTTTCTTGGTATTTTCTTGTTTAATTTCTTACATGTATTTGCGTTACGATTTTCTCCATAGTCACATGATTCGGACAATAAAATCCAAGTTCTCCAATGTTCGTATTTCATAAAAAAAAAAGAAAATAAACATATTATTACAATGTATGATGATATACAAATAGATTCACTACCATCTTACTCATTACAAAATTCATTTATATCTACTTTGGATCATCTTCCTTGTGACATAATACGATCCTTATGGCTAATACAAACATGTAATATAAAAATAGATAAATCAAAACAACAGTTACAGGCAATTCTCGATTCATACATAGAAAGTAAACAAATTTCTAACCTCAATTTACAACTACTAGTAAATCTAAAGAGTAAGATAAATCATTTGACCAATGAGACTATCCAAGAATCAAAAGCATTGAATAATCAATTGATTACACATAAATTAAATTTGAATGATGAGATAAATCTTTTGCATCAGATCAACTCGAAAAAACAAAATTTGAACGTGAACAACGATAGTCATAGAGAATTACGAACGCAATTAGAGCTGCATTACAAAGATCATCCCTTGCAATCTCAACGTGAAGCAATAGAGGAACAGAAACAGTTAGATCTGAGAAACAACAACAAGCTGGGGTTAAAGTTGATATTGAAGCTACCTAAAAATGATACAATCATAAAGCCAAAACACCACCATGTAGTCAAGAAAGACGATAAAATCAAAAAGAAATTAATAAAGAAAGAAAGCAGGGCCCCAGTTAAAAAAGTACTGCGAATTGAAGAAATAATGGAGGAGGTAGAGGAGGAAGTAGAAGACGATGAAGATAAAAAATTATATTGTTTCTGCAAGCAGCCTTCCCTGGGCGATATGATTGCTTGCGACAACGAAGATAGCTGTCCTAATGGCGATTGGTTTCATTATAAATGCGTGGGTCTACTAAACCGGGTGGATGCATTAAAATATACCACTGGTAAAAATAAATGGTTTTGTTCTCGACATTGTAAAACAATTGTTGAAGAAAAAGACGCTATGACTAAGGACAAGAAACGAAAAAAACGTAGAAGAAAATGGTAAATTTGTTTTAAACTGTCAATAATTCCAACATACCACTTATTTCACTAGCCTCTTTACCCTTTTTAATTTCTGTTGATATCCTTTTCAGTAAATTATTGAAACATTCTTCAAGAACAACCGACTTGTCAATCAATGATCCAAACATTTCCAATATTATTCCAATGTAATCACCTATTAAGTCAAACGATCTCAAGTCATCTAGATTTTTTATAAACCAGTTCAAAATAGGCAACAAACTTATTTCATCCTTACCATATAAAGATATTCTGATTTTTCCTCGTTTTTTCAATTCGTTCAAGATTGTGATTGTTTGTTCTTTTGGTAATCCTGGTACGAATGCGCTATCCAAAGCTTCATTCCATTTGAACTGGTTCAAGTATTTTTCAAATTGTTTCAATTTCTTATTATTAACTGGCATGCTTGTATTAGTGACAATTTTGTGCTCTTCATCACCGGAATAATCTCTTCCTTTCATCATTCTTGCATATGAGTTTGAAACCTCTGTCTTTATTCCTTGTTGGATTTTTGGCTCGAGTTCTTTTGTACGAATGCTTATTAAACCAGATGTTAATCCTGTTACGAAATGCTTATAATTTGAAGGAGATACCCCACATGACAACACCCCTCCACTCGAATACTTCCAACCAAATTGGACGTTCCAGTTTGTAGAGTTGTAATCAAATACTTTTACATGACCGTCCAATGAACCGACCAACAAACCTTTTTCTTTAGTGTCGTATAAGCATGTGGTTGATTTTGTGAAGTTGTTGAGCTCATGAATTTGCGAATTTTTGGTCATATCCCATATCTTGACCATTGGTCCACCAGATGAAACAATTGTAGTTGGAGAGATGGCAAGTACATCCTCTACTGGATTTGTTTGATTAAATGAAGTGATTGGTTTTGTATTATCCCTAGTATCAAAAACTCTCACTATTCCGTCGTAACAACCAGTTACAATCAAATTTGGTTGGTCTGGTACAAAGTTTACACTTCTTATATAATCATCGTGTAAATTATCATCATATTGTATGATTGGACCATTGGAAGATTGAGAAATGTCGTATACTCTCAACATTCGATCATCTGATCCAGTAACCAATTGATTACCAATTGTAGCATGAAATTTTGCAACGTGGGTTTGATGTGTTGAAGGGTTTAAACTTACCAATAGGTTTCTTGGTTGATATGAATCGTAGATAGATACTAAACCAGTTGCATCACTTGCAACTAACAATTTCCCATCGTACCTGAAATTTCCCAGGTACACCACATCCTTGAATCTTGAGAATGTTTTTATAACTTGTCGGGTTTTGGCTGAAAATATTTGTATTCTAGTAGATGAAGTTACTGCAAAATCATACGGGCTCACTGGGTTAAAGTCGATATTATTTATGGGATGATTTTCTTTTATTAGTTGTGGATTCACATAGCTTCTCCAATACCTTTGCTCTGGAGTGGTTTGAGAGGGTAATGTGGGATTTCTCACTTGAGGTATACTTTGTTTAGCAGATGACATGGAGATTAAAAAAAATTAATAGAGCTCTCGCTCATCTTCATCACAGAGAAAATGAAATTATATGTTCAGTAGCTACCAAGTGTCTAGAAAGTGCAAAAGATTCTTATCCAAATATTTCTTCCTTTCAAATTTATTGAGTTCCAAGTTCTTTGAGTAATTCTTTGTTACTTTCAATAATTTTTCGAAGTAAATCCATATCATCTTCATTTAAAAGCTCTCTTGTTTCAAACTCATCAACATAAAATTTAAACAAACGAGTTTTTTCATTCTTTGAATACTTTTCAAAAGTCGCTAAATTGAATTGTAAAATTGTTAGCATTGTGGCCTTGAATATGTTATTCGAATTTAATAAATCCTTGTTGTCTTTCAAAGCATTGGCATATCTGTTTTCAAATATCAATCTCAAATAATCTGAATAATTTTTATTATTATTCTTGATTGTTGAAAATTTATAAAGTATGTTGGTGTCCAAGTCGATTTGACTTGATTGTGCAGAGGTTTGATCGTTATTTATGAGAATTTCTCCGTCATTTAATTTTTTATTGATCAGTTTCAAAAGACTAATCTCAACAATTTGTGAGTCAATCTTGATACTTGATTCTCTTTCGACAAATTGCAATTTCTTGATATACTTGTTCTTCACAGTCGATAATTGAAAACTCAAATGCTCAATTTTGGATTCTTTTTCGTATATCAGCTTTTTTAAATTGTAATTCTTCTTTTCGAGAGACCTTTGACTGTTTCTTAATGAATCTAATTCTTTTGATACAATTTCTTTCTCAGAATTGAGCCTGGTTTCAATTTCATCCTTCTCTTTCACTATCAAATCATATTGCTCAGTCAATTGTTTCAAGTTTTTAACTTGTTCATCGTACTCTTTGACCAATTCTTTTTCATTAATTTTATTAGCATCAATCTCCTCAATTAATGTTGATTCCTTTTCTTTTAGTAAAAAAACCTCATTTTCTAAATTTACAATTCTGGCGTTTCTTTCCTCGTCCTTTGCTTTTTGTTCACGTTCTAATTTCTCAGTCTGTTTACTAAAATTCTCAAGTTCACGATATAACTGATCATTTTTTTGACTGCAATCAGTTAGATTGGCGTTTAATTCATTGTTTTTCAATTGAGATCCTCTCAAATCATTAAGAATAATTTCTCTTTCAATCTTCAATCCGTTCAATTCAGCGTTATCCTCAATCAACTCTTCTATCTTCATTGATAATTGTTGCAACCCATCAGCTGAACGTTCAATATTCATCAAATTACAAATCTTTTTGAGATCATCCCCGGGAAGATTAACGGTGACGCTATCCAAACCAGGTAACAAAGAATCATTGAAAAAGTAGTCTTGGTTGATCCTAACGGGGGAATTCTTTATTGTAGAAGGTTGAGAGAAATCAGTGCTGTAATTAACATTTTCATCATTTCTCATATTGGCTCTTTTCTCCATAAGTTCCACTTTAGTCGGAGTAATGTATCTCTTTGAACGCTTCAAAGTCGGAATGTCTCCTTTAATCAAGTATTCTTCATTCAATGACATGTTCAATAATAACAATATTAATAACCGCTGAGGAAAAATAAAGTCTGTTGCAAAAACAGAAATAAAAGCGACTATACATAACAAAATAGAAATTGATACATAACAAATTTAGTTAGAAAACAAGGGTATTCATTAACTATTCATCCTAATTTTCCAAATCTTTTTTCAAAGTACCCATGAAGGCGTGTTTTTCAGCTGGGGTTTGGAATCTACCTTTACCGAATCTTGAAGCGGTATCGATCCATTTCAAGTTAACTTGTTCAGTGGCTCTTCTTGAGGTGTCAACGTATAAGGATTTTCTTAAAGTAACAATTCTCTTTTTGGTACCTGGGATTGAACCTTTCAATAAGACGAAATCGTTGTTAACGTTACCGTATCTAACGAAACCACCCATTGGGTTAATGGTTTTCTTAGTTCTGTCGAATTCAGTAGCACCATTAGCTTCATCTGAACCTTTACCAACTCTGTAGACTTTGTGGTTGATTGAGGTTCTGTGATGGTAACCGTTTTGACCAGCTCTAGCAACGGTCCATTGAACATTAGCTGGATGCCAAGCACCAATACAAGCAACTTTTCTCAAACCTCTATGGGTTTTTCTTGGTAATTTTTTGGTTCCCCATCTGTGGGTAACACCTTCGAAACCATGACCTCTGGTAACAGCAACAACATCAATCATTTCATTTTGTTCAATGACTGAATCAACTGAAACTTCTTTTTCAAAATGTTCTCTGGCAAAGTCAACTTTGTCTGAGACTGAACCACCATTGATTTGAATTTCAGCAATGTGAGCTTTCTTTTGAGCTAATGGGGTCTTTTTGACTTGAGTGTGAGCCAAAACTCTGACAACAGTAGCGTATTTCTTGATTCTTTGTAATTCAGTTTCAATAGATTTTGAATCAGCGTATTTAGCAGAGTATTTGGTGAAAGCCTTTTTCTTTGATTTGAACCAGTTTTTGTAGAATCTTCTTCTGATTTCTTCTGACAAATGTTCAGCCCAAACGGTGGTTAATGATCTTAAACCTCTTGGGGTTTCGACGTAACCAACAACACCAACAATGACCAATGGAGGAGTGTCAACAACAGTAGCGGCTTCAACAACTTCTCTTTTGTGCATTTTTGAACCTGGTCTGTCCAAGTCTCTAACGATGGTGGTCATACCAGCTTTGTAACCTAAAAAGGCAGTTAAAGCAACTGGTTTTGATTTAACATCTTTTGGAAATGATTTAACTCTACCTCTTTGTTTGGCAGCTCTTTTTCTTGGTAAGAAACCTAATGAACCGTGTCTTGGTGCTTCGTATTTTCTGTGAGACATCCTTGTTTAATTAATGGTGAAGAAAGGAAAAGGAAAAATGAAAAATTTACTGCGATGGTGAAGAAAAATTATTGAAAAATTAATTGTGCAATTGCACGATAAAAAATGAGACATGAGTGTAGAAATATATGCAGGTAAACTTTACCCGGACAACCTGTGAGTTTACATTGTGATTGAACATAGTTAAAGTAAAGCACTTGCAAATTGATAAGAATGCATTGTTTATGAAGTGATATGTACCCTAAATCGTGATGTATCAACTTCAACGATAAACAGATGATAAGAACTGAACTTTAAAGTTGGAAGGCAATTCTAATCAAAGTCAAATTAGACGAGATTACTCAAACGGTTGGGTAGTTAAGCCTTACACCATTCATGCAATTTTAAATATATTTAGTCATACTAAAATAATAGGTATTTTAAAATAGACAATTATTAACAGAATAGTTAGAAAAATCTCAAAAATTACATTTGTATAATAAATACCATGTAAATGGGTGAAATTCTATAATGGAAGAATTGAAATAAATGACAGCGACTAAGTATGTAAGTAAAAAAATTGGAATTGAATGAAGAAATTGAGTATAGGTTGACGAACATGGTGAATCATGCAGGTTATCTCCTTCTGATTCTCATCATCCTCTTTAAAGCCAATCTGGCATCACCAGAATCGTCTGAAGATGATGACAGATCAACAGGGGTGAAATCTTGATGAACATTTTGATAGTGATGGTAATTTTGTTGATTTTCATGACTTTGATGATGAGAATAATTTTGTTCTTGTTGATTTGATTGTAATAAATCGGTCATAATGAATTCTGAATGATCATTCAAGCCTTGTAAAAATTCGTTAATTGAGGTCTGTTGTTGTAACAATATACTCGAAGAAGGAATGTCAGTATGTACAAAATGCGAATTTGGTTGCGAATGGTCCAAATTAGGGGTTGGTAAAATACTGATTTTTTCCTCTATATGATGCTCATAGTTATCATTTTGTTTTGTATTTTGGCTTGATTGATTTTGCGATAAAGAGTTATTTACTGCATCATTTGACAAAACGGCTTTACCATTCTGATCAATTTGTAATTTCAACAGAAATTCAGTGCTTGAGCTAGATGATTTTCTAGACACAGGTGACAATAATTGTTGAAATTGGTTCTTTCCACTGGAAATCAATGGTTTTGCATCACTCAATGATGGTTTGTCTAAGTTTGATTTTCTAATTAAAGTAGGAGATGTCGTGCCAGACGATGCTGTTGATGTGGTAGTTGAATTTTTTCTTCTTCTTTTTGTTGAGGCATGGATTTCATTATTGACGGATTTATTTGATCTATTGGTAGGACTTACTCTCATTAAAGGAGTAAAATAATCCGGTTGACCTTGTTTGACGATTGAATTTGAGTTAGATTCTGCAGGTGATTGGAAGGGCAGTTTATTGATGTTGATATTCATAGTGTGAGTAATTCTTTGAGACAAACTGTTTGGTTTTGGAGGTCTGCCTCTTTTCTTCTTAATGGGAGTAGCAATGGGTGTAGGTGGTTCGAAATTGGACATAGACGTTACGGTTGTAGAAGAATAGGAAGAAGACGAAGAAGAAGATGGTGGTATTTGTGATGGGAGTGTTTGACTTGTACTTAATGATGGAGATGGGTCATAGTACTGATGATGTGGGTGGCGGTGGTAATTATTGGCTGATGACATAAAAATATGGAGATGGTGACAAGGAAAGTAAAATTGTAATCGAAGCTGGTGATGGTGATGGTGGTGGTGGTGGTGGTAAAAATAAATATTTAAAGAGGAAAATTGAAAAAATTAAATTTATGATTTTGACGATAGACAAAAGAAAAAAATAAAATTGTGTACCATTGAAAAAGGAGAATAAAAATCCACATTACATAGAGACAATATATTCCCAACCTATAACTGGTGCTCTTGTATTTATCTACTGCTGCTTTTGATATTATCTACTGCTGCTTGATATAAAATGAACGGCCCTAGCAAATGTATTGTTTACTGATTCTGCCCCAGTAAATGTATTGATCAGTGATTATGATTATTGCGTAGATTACTCAAATTAAACAATTCCGTTCTTTCTGGTTTGAAATCTTGTTATTTCGCTAAACTTCTCATATCATTATTCGTTGTTCAAAAGGTGAAATGATAATGAAATTAATACACGATTGACATTACTGCGTAAATCTTTCATGAACTATTTTGTTGAATTTAGGTGATTTGACCACTTTCAGTGCCTTACTTTTCATATTCATTCTTTAACCGTTTAGTTTATTGTTGCAAGTTGGGGGGTACTTGACAATAGAAAATTGACCTTGAGTTGAAGGATATGAAATTTCAATTTTGTGTTTGGTTTTTGATTAATTGATCGAGAAGACCGTAGTATGTTAAGAATGGCGCACGAGTATGCATCTATCATTTCGACTAATTTAAAAAAAGCTGGCTTTACTAGGTTTGTGCAACATCTATATCTACGTAATCATGTATAATATTCAATGTCAATCTTTTAAACTATGTAAAATAATCACACGTTACAATTTAGCCTAATTAGGTTAATTAATTGCATACGCGTACATTGGTACGAGCACTACTAGTAATTGTACAAATTGTATTAAAGTGCCTGAGTCTCGTTCGTAAAGGGAGTCGTTCGTAAATTTGCAATAATACACGCACGGAAATAACCTACCAAAAAAAATGCTTACTATAGAAAAACGAGTCTTAAATTTGTTTTGTTTGTCACGCTAGAATGTAAGGTTTACAATATACGAAACTTATAACTATAACACTTTCAAACAAAGGTTATTAATTAAAGATAGGCTCTAATGGTATGAATTATGATGTTTGTTTACACTTTATAGTTTAGATCTTGAAAGCGATAAAATAACGGAAATAGAGCTAAAAATACTGCATATATGGTGTATACTGCAGATAAGTAAAAATTTGCGAACGACTCCCTTTACGAACGAGACTCAGGCACTTTAGTATCTAACAAATCATCACAATTTGGCTTTCTCTTCTATTCCATTCAATTTTACTAATCCTTCTTGTATATAGGTAGCAATATGCTTACCTGTTGTTCTATTAAATAGTTCTCCTTCAAACAACACTCTATCATAATTGAACCTCACTGCTTTGAATTGAATGTTTATCCAATCATTTAAATCCCAATCATCGTCATCATGAAAATACATAGTATGATCCAAACTTACTAGGAAATATAAATCACGATGTCTTTCAATTGGAAAATCCTCAATTCTCAAAAGTCTAGTCAACGAAGTGAGATATCCACTATCTGCTAAATTAGTCAAACCAACATACTTCATTTGCCCATTGCTGGTAGAGACTTCTTTACCCCATTTGGAGTAAAAACTTAACCTTCTCTCAGCAACACTTTGATCATTTTCTTCACAAGACTCATTCAACGATACAAATTTCTTGGGGAATTTGTAATAAATATTCAAATGTGAATCAACTTCACTCACAGGTATACTATCAAATTCTTCATTTGACAACCTTTCAAACTGTGGTGTTTCAAATTGATATATTTTTTTTTCCCCTTTAGCATTTGTATTCTTGATCGTTAATGATACATTTGCAATGTAAACCAATTGTTCTCTCTGATAGGCTCGCACACTTCTATTGACAAATGATTTCCCATTAGATAAATGTTCAACTTTATACTTGACCAAGTCTTGATTATTACAAGCACTTATGAAATATGAATGTAAGGAATGGGGTCTAAATCTGTCATTAGGTGATGATTTCATTGCTACTAAGAGGGCTTGCCCAACTAAGTTCCCACCATAGACACCTCTTGCCAGTTTGAAAGGCAATATTAGTGGCTGTTTACTATTGTACTCAAATTGAGATATTTGATCCACATCGAAATTAAAATCAAGCTTGCCTTGTTCACTCATCATGGAAAGTTGAAGAACTGATCAAAGATTATTTTTTTCCCGAGGGACTGTATATTTTTACCCCATAATTTTGCAGCCAAAAGTATCGTTTATGATACTCTCAATCTTTGATATCATCTCAGTTATTTAGCACAATGTTTTCCAAAACTCAGAATACTTTTAGTTGGTTTGACTGATTGAGCTGTGAAACTGTCTTCTTCGAGGGATCGCATCAGCTTTCATTACCCTTCTCAATCACACACTTGAGCACCTGAGATCAACTAGCATCAGACACAGGTTTTAAGAGCAGACATATACAATATTTGACTTCTTTACTGGATTAAATGATTGTGGAACATATGGGTATTTGATCAATTGTTTGCAAAATTTTTAAAAAAGTTGGCTTTTGGATGCAAAATTGGATACAAGCTGTGACAATTTCCGTTGTCATATAACAATACTAGTAATTTGCTTACTTTATAGAATCTATAATATTTCCCAGGTCTACAAACTTCTAAAGACTCACTTAGTATGGAGTATTAAAAATTTTTTTATAATTTACCTCATGAGTAGGGCTTTCATCAAATCAAGATTCTACAGATTATCAATCATACATAGATCTCAATGGACGTGTTATATCGTCAATATCACAGATTTCCTTGCGCAAAGTAATCCGCTCGTATAAGAATACCAAAAACGCGAGGAGAGAAACGATGCATCATACAAAATTTAAATTTAGCAACAACAATTGACATATAAATAATCACCACTTTATACTAGATTGCAAAACAGTCATGTCTCAATTAAACCCTCATACTAAGCATAGGGAGTTTAGTGGTGTCTTTGGTGCTTTATCAATTACCATTTCCTTACCACTAACCATCTTCGTATTTGGATTGATTACCAATGAATACTATTCCCTCCAAGGTGTATCTTTGAACATTTCCAAGATTCAAGCTCAATTGCCCTCAAATTATGAACAGTGGAAAGATTTGTTGTTTGACTACTCATGCTGGAAATATTATCTTACTTGGTTCTTTGCTTTAGTGGGATTGGATTCAATTCTTCCAGGAAAAGTTCTTCCAGGTGTCGAATTAAGAGATGGAAGTCGATTAATTTATAAAATAAATGGATTACCCATGAGTGGATTATTAGTTGCAGTTCTATTAGCAAGATTGTTTGCAACTGACAACTATTTCTTACCTGAGCTAGAATTTATTTATTCAAATCAAGTGAAATTGACAGTAACTACCATTGTATTTTCATTTTTATTGGCAGTTATAGTATATGTAATGTCATTTATACCATTGAGAAAACCAAACAAATTAAATACTCATGAACGTATCTTGAGTGTCAATGGAAACACAGGAAATATAATCTATGATTGGTTCATAGGCCGTGAATTGAATCCTAGAATTGGTCCATGGGATATAAAGTTGTTTTGTGAATTGAGACCAGGAATGCTTTTGTGGTTTCTCATCAATTTAGCTTGCTTGCATCACCAATATCATAAATTAGGTTACGTGACTGACTCAATGATATTAGTAAATCTTATGCAAGCTTTTTACATATTTGATGGAGTGTTGAATGAAGAAGGATGTTTGACGATGATCGATCTCACTACAGATGGATTTGGGTTCATGTTGTGTTTCGGTGATCTCGCTTGGTTACCCTGGTCTTACTCTCTTCAAACTAGATTTATGAGTATCAAAGGTAATGAAGTGAATCTTGGAACTTTAAACACAACCTTAATAACTTCATTGATGTTTCTTGGATTCTACATTTTCAAGTCTGCCAATCGTCAAAAGAGTTTATTTAGACAGGGCAAAATAGATAATTTGAAATCTATACAGACTCCCACAGGCTCGAAATTATTAATTGAAGGTTGGTGGGGATATTCACAACATATTAATTACTTTGGTGATTGGATTATAGGGTGGTCATGGTGTTTACCAACAGGATTTCAAACTCCATTGACTTACTTCTATGTGGTTTATTTTGCAAGTTTGTTAATTCATAGACAAACCAGAGACGAGATGAAGTGTAGAGAAAAATACGGTGAGACATGGACAAAATATGAATCTATAGTTCCGTATAAAATTATTCCTTATGTATATTAATCCAATTTTTTATCGAGATCAACTGGTTTTTCAAATGATTGATATGTTATTTCTAAACTGCTCAACCAAAGTAATGCTTGATATAAGATAAATAATAATAAAAACGACACAATAAAACCTGAAAAGATCCCAGGGGTGAAGAATTGATAATTGGTGAATAAATTATCAATAGGTTTCGTACTGTTATTACTTCCCTTGTCTGTATCCAATATACTTACCGGTTGATCATTTTCATTAATCAATTCCTCTGCGTGTTTGAAATCAGACTCGATGGAGGCATCCAATGCTCTTTTCTTATTTATGACTACCTCGTGCTCTGAATTGTATAAATTAATTAATTTCTCCTTTACTTTTTCATGAATAGGTTCTGTTTTGAATGTTGGAACTTCTTGAATCAAAACCTCGTATCCTTTTGACGTGTCTCTGTTTGTTATTTGCTCGAGATTAATATCGTTCAAATTAGTATATACAACGTTGTGATACTCTTTCGATAAGGCTAAATTTATCTCTTTTTTCTCTTTGTATAAAACTTGCCCTACTTTGGTAAAGTCAGCTGGAATTTGAGCTTTTGAGTTGACTTGAAATACTACAAGTCGTTCAATATCATATTTTTCTTCAATTAATGATTCCACGTCTTGTTTAGTTTTGATGTCCAATGACTCAGCTAGACTTGAGGATTTGTGAGAGTATAAAGGAGCAACATTTGAGAATGCAAAAGTTAAGCATATGTAATGTATGAATGCAATCAATGAATATTGCAAGCGCATGGTTTGGTTGAATTGCTTAATGAAATTCAAGGAAAAACTTGTGTTGAAGAATTACAATCAAGGTAGTGTGTATGTTACAAAATGTCAAAATAACAAGATGAAGGCATCAATTGCACCAAATGATAATTGATGATACTTATAGAGTCTCTATGTTTAGAATTAGAAGCTGAGCAGGTTAATGGTAGAAACGACTTCAAGGCTGACAACAAGTCATCAATGAAGATTTTTCTTGAATCACATCTCATGAATCAGCATCATCACGAACTGCAAAACCATGGCTCAAGCATTAACCAGGCTCTTTATATCTTTCGTCATATATCTAGGTTTAATTAAAGAACCTGAGAACTTACATTGATGCATGTTTTTGCAAACCGTAAAGGAAAAAAATCTAATCTATCAAAATTTAGCATCAACAAACAACAAAATTGACATTATGCCAGCAGATATACCAAAGTATGTACAAGAATCACGAGTCTGTTCCAATTACAAACTAACAATTTTTATAGATCAGTGATACAGAAGCTAATGATTTTCACGGCGTTGATGATCATATTCCCATTAGTTACTTTCTTTTCAATACAATATTTGACGTCAAATAGTATAATTAGTGGTGGGTTAAGTGCCTTGAGTGCAAATATAGTATTGATTGGTTACATCATAGTTGCATTTCAAGAAGATACAACTAAATTGACCAATGAAGAAGAAGATGAGAAGTCGAGAAAGGATCGATAATCGACCATTCCAATCTAATACTAATACAAATCTTGAAATTTTATTTTTTTCACTATCTAATGGTTCATCAATTATCTCTAGTCTCTTCAATTCCTCATAATCAATATCTACAGACAATTACCTCGCTCAAAGCTTTGACAGGTTTGATCCAGCCACAACCAATCTCAACTTACACATTGATAACAAAACCCAATTGTCTATTCAAGCCAAAATTCGAACCGGGAAAAATCAATCAAATTGAACAATATTATATGAAATGCACCACGGCTTGGACTGGAAATGACGTCGATATAAGCAAACCAATACTATCTGACGAACAAAAGGAATGTGGGATTGTCGTGCGCAAATTATTCAATGGAGATGATTCAGAGCGAATATGGACATTTAATATCAATGATATTCCAATTGCAGGTAAAAATCAACAATGCTGTCAACAAACTATTTACGAAAGCACATTGATACATACACATACCAGTACCAATGAATCAAATGACTCATTTTTATCCTTTTTATCAAATTTGGGGTACGAGGTGAAGAACCAATATTGGTTGAAGGGTGTTCGCTTCTTTTATGGTGATATTATAATTGAAGTATTCAAATTATTCACAAGAGACGACAACGATAATAATGACGAAGGTATCAAATTAAAATTACTAGATGAATCTAATCAATTTCAAATCAAATGTTATGTGAATATTAAAAACTCCACCGAAATTGAACAAATTAATCAAGGTACAAAGGATTTGGTGAAACTACAGGATTATTTAAAGAATTTATTCATTTTGGAAATACCTGATAGAATGTATATGGACTCAAGAATCAAATGAACATAGGTTTCATTCACCTTTAGATTTATCTGGAGTCAAATTGGAAATCTCAAACTGTAGTTGTTCTAAAGTCATTGGCTTTATTTCTTTGTATGCATCTGTTAAACGAAATAAACAATCGTTAGAATCCTCGGTTTTATTCAATTCCCTATCGTCGTGTTCATATAGTTTTTGAATGAAGTTCATCTGCAATTTCAATGAGTCAATCAATTTAGGCGTCACTTTATCATTCAAGCCAGATAACTTAATTATTTTGGCGACCGTTTCATACGTGATTTCGTGTGAAGTTGAAGATTTGCTAGAGGTCAAGAGTTCATTTATGGACCATGTTGGATTAGATAGTAGTTTGTTTATGTCATCTTTGGTCCTGATGTGGTTTAGTATTCTACTTGTATTGTGTATTGATCTCTTAAACATAGATAGGTAAAGAGAAAAAAAATCAGAAACTACCAAGTGTATGCGAAATTTGGAAATCAAGTGTTTAGTCGTTTATTGAGATTATCTACATTTCTTTCAATTGCTTCTTCTTCTTATCCAATTGTTTTCTCTTTTTGGTCAACTCTTTGTCTCTATTCTCTTTCTTTTCAATTCCATATTGCATCTTCTTGTACAACTTCTTTTGTTTATTTGTCATCATAATCTTCTTCAACTCCTTCTCTTCATCTTCTTCTTTATTATCTGATTTTGCTTTCTTTTGTTTTGGTTTGTCATCCAATTCTGAGTATTTGACACCTTTAGCTTCCATCTCTAATTCCTTTTGAGCTTTCAAATCTTCATCCATGATTTCCTCTTCGTCTTCTTCCTGGTCTTCGTCACCTTCTTCAATTTCAATTTCGCTTTCTTCATCCTCTTCCACCTCTTCTTCTCCTTCTTCATTCTCAGTGTCTTTATTAGGATTATATGAACCTGCGTCACCCCATGGAGACAAATGAGGTGGTAAAGTTTCACCAGGAGCATAACTGCTAACATTTATCAATTCCTGTTTGTTGATACAGTCAAATATCCATTGTGGTTGAATATAAGTTCTACCAGGTACTTTGTTCAATATCTTGGGTCTATCTATAATTTGATGAGTTATATTATCCAAATTCAATTTTTCAAAACTGGTTGGGTCGTTTAATTTGAGTTCATCCAATTGAATTTCACTTATCACTTGTCCATCGCATGATAATATACAAAATTGTAAAATATCCAATGGGACCTCCCTACCAATGAAAAAGATGAAGTTTGAAAATAACGTTGAAGTTGGACTTTGGTATTTGGATGGTTGAGCTAATGTGTCGACTTTTTCGGAATTTGTTTGAAATTCATCTAATTCATCATTCACATTAGATACATCTTCATCAACATCTTCTTGTTTATCAGCATCAATGGCTTTATTATACTCTTCTGTGCTCAACTCTTTTCCCTTTTCATTATTCTCTGTTTCAACTGAAGGTTGTTGTGGTAAGTTACTTATTTCATCTTTAGATTGTAATATGAAATTATTTAATCCTCCTATGTTTTTCGAGTTTTTGGTATCGATCTTCGGTGGGTATACCAAATCAGCTTCATTGTACAATTTGAATAGGACAAAGTGTAACAAAGTTGAATAGAATTCCAAAAATGTCAACATTATTCTGAAATCGACATCGGTAGGGATATTAGTTGGGAATTTGAATGGAATCAACCACCTAATTTCTTGTCCCTTGATTGTGGCTTGATAATAAACTCCCTTTATACTAACAAATACTTTCTTCAATACATGTTCTTTTGCAACATATGCCAACCATTGATTACATAACTTCTCACAGTTTGATATTATCTTAGTTGAGACTTTATCAGTTACAGGCATGTTTGAGAAGAGAAACAACATATTCAACGGGTCGTCCAAATCTCTGAGTGCGTCTAAGAAAGTAGGATACCTCTCCTTAATAATATGGTTCAAATTCAAATTTGAATTCAAAGATGAGTTATTTAATCTATTAGCTTGACTGATCTCACCTTTACCCAAATATTTCGTCAACTTCTTAGCGAATGTTTTGTGTTGTCTGAATTTGTTCAAGATTGGTTCATGTAATAAATATTGAATGTCTTTAGTGTAGTAGAATGTGACTGGGGCGGTACTACCTTTATTGGCTTTTTTCTTATTACGAGGTTCTCTTGGATAAATTCCTTTAAAGATACATAATCTTCGGAAATCAGCTAAGGAGATTTGTAATTTCTTTATAGCTTGTGTTCTAGTGATGAAGTTCTTAGCATTACCTGAAGTTCCTCTTTTTTTGATTCTTCCCATGTTAGATGTTTGACTATATTTCTGTTAATTGAAAAATTAATCTCATCTCTCGCTACAGAAAAATATATTTTGTAGCACTAGGAAATTTTACAGGTTACAATAATCTTTTTACAGGTTAGAAACAGTTGCAAACATTGAGTTTTTGCAACTTAGTATTTCTTCGATAACATATCTGAGCTCTACCCCTAAAAATGTTAACACTTCTACCATTCAGAACTAGGTTTAAAGACGCTACTAAAATAGACTCAACAGATTTGACAATTGAATTGTTGTAATCGAAAGGTAACACAAGGTGTCTAATGATAAACAATAACGACCACTACATTTTGACACCTGTCAATTTAGCTACAAATAGTATAAAACCAAGATTACGTTACCCTACAGATTGAATTGAATCACTTAAAATTTTGCCACTAGCCTAGACCCGACCATTGATGACTTACTAAGTTCTGTATGTAGTTTACTAGCCATTCTTTCTAATTTAATGAGCCATGACCATTTACGCAGGTTTTATCAAGTGTGTGAAGGAGTTATTCGTCAAAGACTTGACTGAGATGTTCATTGCGATGATAGTGGTGACAAGTAACAACAGAATAAGCTGGAAATCGTTAATTACGTGTCCCCCAATTTCGATATTTCCTTTACTGTAAGAAATAGGATTAAGGAGTCTCTATTAAGCTGAAAACCAAACATCAATATATCAAAAGCTGACTAAGTTTATGTCCAAATGCAAGCCTATGATGTAAGATGTAAAGTTACAAGATTGAATTTTATGTCGTGATTCGATATATTATCTGGTAGCATACAATCAAGCACGAGGGTAAAAATTGGAGTCTGAATTTTTCTCTGATATTAAATGTCATTCCAAGATGTTTTGAAACGAGGTGATGAATTTCTTCAAGAGTATCCCAGGACGTCTCCCTTATGGAATTATGCATCTCATGCAACTTGTTTAATGATGATTACGGGGTCCAAAATCATTCTAAACACCTTGTATAAACCATTCATTCACAATATTGAAAAACTAGACCAAGCATTGCTCAAAGCTAGAAGTGAGAACAGAAGTTTATTGACGGTAATGAATCACATGTCAGTAGTGGATGATCCCGCCTTCTATGCTGCATTACCTTGGAGGTACCATTTAGACGTAGACACTATACGATGGGGATTTGGAGCTCATAACATCTGTTTTTCAAGCGTATTTCAATCGTGGTTTTTCAACTTGGGTAAAATCTTAGGCACAAAACGGTTTGGCGAGGGCCCATTCCAAGGCTCTTTAGATGCAGCGATAAGAATCCTTAGTCCTGATGATACCTTAGATTTAGAATACTCACCTGGGGTCAAAGATACTGAAAAACCAAACTTGTTACAAACGGTGAATAACCAGAATAGCAATCAAGAATCTTTGGTCAAAAGATATAAACCAAGTTCAGAAACTACAAACGTATTGATGTCTACATCACCTTTCATCCGCACTAAAACCTCATGGTTCCATGTATTTCCAGAGGGATTCGTGTTGCAACTACAAGAGCCACACAATAACTCCATGAGATATTTTAAATGGGGTATATCTAGATTGATCTTGGAAAGTACCAGGGCACCAGTTGTGGTTCCAATTTTCACATTTGGGTTTGAAAAAGTCGCACCCGAGGATTCAGCAGATAAAGGGATCAACCGTTGGCTACCTTCGAATATGGGAGCTGAAATACACATGACAATAGGAGATGTTGTAGATGATGATATAATTGAGAAATATAGAACCAAATGGAGAAAGTTGGTTCTGAAATACATCGATCCTGAAAATCCCACTGATCTATCTCAACTTTTGAAATCGGGAGATGATGCTCAATTGTTGAGAAGTCAATTGGCTAGTTATATACGAGAGCAGGTTTTAAATATTCGAAATTCAATAGGGTTGTTCAACCCCGAAGACTCAAGGTTTAAAGATCCAAAATTTTGGAAATTGTATACCAACACTGAAGGCCTAAGTGAGCCAGAAGTGAAATTTATTGGTAAAAATTGGGCTATCAAAAGACTACAGAAACATCTACCTGAATATGACGATTCAAATGATAAAGAACAACCTTGTAAATAGAATTATATTTGTATTAATTGATGCGAAACACTAAAAAAAAAAATTTACCACTCCAACTTTGAATGTTTCATAGATCCTCGATCATACTACGATCTAGAAAGTTGGAGCTACTACGACCTATAGCAAGACAGAATTCAACGTCAATATTTAAAAAGAATTTCTTTCCACCAAAGAAATATCAACGGAGGGAAATAGAGGATTTAATTATTGAGGAGCCAAAACGTTTCAAAAACCAATCTTTGCAACAATATTATGATGACATTGTGATATATCTCATTAATGATGAAATATCTCCAAATTTGAAATATCAAATTGTATTTGAAAAATTGAACTTGTTACTTCAACAGCCCAAAAATGAAGAATCTATAAAAGCATTGCAGATTATAATGAACCATCTTTCTGATTTTCATCGAAGAAAGAAACTAGAAAACATCCCGCTCAGATTAAACATCCAATTATTTGAGTATACCTCAGATTATCAAGATACCAATTTTCCAAAGTTTCTTCTCGAGGATTTATTCTCAAATATCAATAATCTTCCAAATACTACAGTCATCCTTCTTATTGAACTCCTTCAAACACAAAACATCCAATATGAAAAGATACTAAATAACTTACAATTCAAATTAAAAGACGAAAGCTTCGTTAGTGAATATTTGAATTATTTACAACTGCGTGACAGATTGAGATTAAGCACTTTTGAACAATTATCCAAATTTATCCTCAACGATGAGATTATCATGAAGTTGAATCAGTATATTGAGAAGTTATTTGAGGAGAATTTGCCCGAAATCCACTGTTACAATAATTTGGAGTTAAATATCGATCGAATACAATTATTATTGAACGAAATTTCGAGTCAAGTGGACTTGGTATCCGTTAAATTAGAAACTTTACTCATTTTATTGAATAAGCAGTGGGAGTTCATCAACGTGAATGCATGCGCTGATTCGATAATTCAACTACAACGAATTATGAGCTATATCAATACACAACCAGATGAAGTTTATCAAGCAATCTTTAAACAAAACCTAGACGATGAATCATTGGCAGAAACGATGTTGTATGTATCATGGAAGTACAATTTTCAAAATTTGTCAAAGAAATTGAACACTTGTATTCTCAATGATAAAATCAAATTCTCGGATAATCTACGATTTCAAGTTTCAGTATACCAATCAGAAGAGAATTTGCAATCAATAACTAATGTCTTGCCCGATTTATCTAGTGAAACATTTGAAAAATATCTTCAAGCGGCTTTGATTAAGCAATCTACAATAATAGACCAGGTAATAGACCATTTCCAAAATAATAACCCATCTTTCGAGCAAACACCATATTCATTTAAATATCAAATAGACTACTTTATCGAACATGATAATCATGAAAAAGCATTAGCCATTTATAATCAAAGTATTAATAATCACATCCCATGGTCTCAATGCATCAAAGACCCAACTGTATATAGAACATTAAATGATTTAATTCAAATATTGGTCAAACATTTACCAACAAAGGAAAGCTTTGTGATGTTTCAAAGGATCAAAACCCAATTACAAACGGAAATTAACATCGACAGTTTGAATGCCTTAATACCGACTATCTTGAAACACAATTTGGTTGGTGATGTAGTGGAATTATTAAAGCGTGAGTTACCTCAAATACCAAGCGGATCATCCATGAAATTACCTATAGATAAACCATACGGTTACAAGTATAAAAAACTTTTTGACAGCTTGTTCAATTATGTCATAACTAATACTCATGATCAATCAGTCTACGCAAATTGGACTCTACTCAAGACTTTGTATTCATATTTCATATTCCCTCAAGAATCCATTTTACCAGCTTTGAAACTCTTCTGCACCCACAAAAGATGGAATGCCGCCTTGATTATTTTTCAAAAACAAATTGAATTGCATCATATGCACGGTTGTAATCCACCGGATGAAAATATTTACAAGTATCTCATAGGTGAATTTGGCGATAACTTATACGAAGAGGGTCTTATAGAAGTACATGAAAATCTCAAGATGGACACCTCCATAATTAATCAAGACTTGGATTTGCAACATTTATTGATGAAGTCGTACTGTAACCTTCAAGATGTAAGTAAAGTACGGGATTTATTTTTGATTTTAAATTCTCAAGGTAGAATTAACAACGAAACTGCCGTAATCATGCTAAAAGCTTATATTTATAATGATTTAAACTACGTTGAGAAATTCTGGAATAATTTATCAATGTTTGGCGTAATACCAGATGCCAATTTGGTGAAACAATATCTCATAGCATATTCATACCATGGACAATTTGACAAGTGTATCGAATTGATCGAGAATGTAAACGATTACGACGTGGAGGTTAATGATGCAATGATATTGGACATTTATAATTTTTGTTACAAAGATGATATTCAAGTGAAATTTAAAGATTATTTTCAATTAAATTACCCTGATTTATGGTACAAATGTGTCGAGTCAGGAAGATTGACTATAAGCGACGGTTATTTACCAGACGGTGATTCACTTGGGGAAAAAGAAAATAGTTTAACGACATAAATTAGATTTTTGTATTATTTACTTTCGTAGCAAATCTCAAACTATTCAAAGTTTCATTGAAATTTCGTAGAACCGGCGATATATTCACAAACATTAGTGTTTTCGAGTTTCCACTTAGACTATTTTTCAACAAGTATGTCAATTTTGAATTTCTAAATGGGACATGATCATTTTTTGAATTTATCGAGTATATAACATCACCAAGACTCGACAACAGTTTATTGATTGCTTGTGTTTCCTTCAATCTTTCGCCTTCCACTTTTGAAACATTCAATCGTTCAGAGCCAGCTAAATCAATCAAATTTAATACACTTTCAATTGTGGCATCAGTCTTCAAGTTTTTCCCGTTAATTTCAATTATGAAAATAGAATGTGATCTTGAAGAACGGTCGTTAATTCTAGTAGCGGCTGTGCTCCTGTTTTTGTTTGCCTGTTCAAATAAAACGCTTGCTTCCCGACTTGACTCTAATGGATATGTTGTTACATTAGTTATATTAGTTTTGAAGTTGACGTCGTCGTGCTTGATTTCGTGTTTAAGTTTTTTGGTTTCATCATCGGGATTCAATAAATCGATAATTGTTTCGTTGTAAATTTCAATGAACTTACCGTTTAACTTGTATTCCCAGTCCTGGCTTTTTAACTGATTTATGTTATCAAATATTTTCTCAATGGATAATTTTATCATACCATTCTGAGGATTTGACATGGTGTAAGTTTTCCCGGACCCTGTTTGACCATATGCGAAGACACAGACATTTTGGCCGTCTAACGAGCATTGAATAAGTTGGGATAGTTCATCAAATATGAACTTATTGTTATGCATTGTGTTAAATATTTTGTCAAACAGAAATTTATAAGACTTGTTCTTCTCAAGGTTGTTGAGTATCAACTCTTGTTTCGATTCATCGTTTAATTCATCTTCGATAATTGAGTAATCAATTAAGTCCGTCGAACTAACCCAACGTATTCGACAAAATACTCGGATATTTCCTTTGAGATCTTGCAATTTAGAATGTAGTTGACGACGTAAGTTTTCTTGATTGGAAAAATTTTGATTCATCTCATCAATTTCTATTCTCATTTGAGATATCTTTTGATCTCGTGTTTTGTCAGCATGATTCAAAGCGTAAATTTGATGCTGCTTCTGTTCAATTTCCTTTTTGAGAAAACCAATATCATTTTGTTTATCGTAGTTTTTATTCGTTAGCTGCTCTAGTAGATCAGCAAATCTGATCTGTTCTTTTTGAAGTGAAGGTAATTTAGAGTTTCTTATATCATCAAGATTTGAAGATTCTTTTTCTAAAGATTTTTCTAACTCGGCGAGTTCTAATGTTTTTTGTTCAATCTTTTGATTGAGTCTCTCTATTTCAATTTTCCTAGTCTTTCTATGTTCCTTATCAAGATGATTTAGTTCAGTCTCATACTCACTCATAATTCCACTTTTCTCACCATTTAAGATATCAATCTTATTCTTCAATACTTGTAACTCTTCTTCATATTTTCTCTGCTTCTCACCCCACATCATTTCGATCTTATTTGCAACTTCTTCTTTTAAATTATTTAATCTCAGAGTATGCAGAACCACCATCTCCTGGTGCTCAACTTCAAATTTCTTATTCAATTCTATTATGGAGTTTTCTCGATACGAATCCAATTCAGTTTTCTGTAACTCTATTTCTTGCAAGAGTGTTAACAATTTTGCTTGCTTAGTCTCAATTTGAAAGTTCAACAATATTTGCGTCTCAATCTCAGTTTTCAACGTGATCTCCTGAGTGCAAATTTGATCCAAATCTCTTTCTTTCTCATATATCAATTGTCGAATATTGCTTTGATTAGTCAACTTTCGCATCTTGTGTGGTTGTTGCGATTGTGATTGTTTGTCATTTAAATGATTGATGGAGTTTATGACCAGTGAGTTGGCTGGTTTTAAGATATTTGTCTTTGATTGAATTTCATCATCATTTATATTAACTCCATTTTGCATGATTAATTTACTCTTGTTTCAAGATTGAATTTTGAGATTCAATGTTTTGATTTCAAATGTGAAACACAAAAATGCGAATTGATTTTATTTTTTCAAAACCATCTCATCATAAATCAAATCATGGCTCCAATATTGAAAAAACAAAAGGTTAATAATAAGGGAAAATCGATACTGAAACCACAAGTGACGATAGATAAAGAGGAAAAACCTGTGTCATCCTCAAATGAAAGTGAAGAGAGTTCAGCTGATGTCTCTGAAGATGAAATAGAATCCAATGATGAACTAGATTCCAATGATGAGGTTGAAATTGATGACGATAGTGAAATCGATAGTTCTGATTCAGAATTTAGCGGCTCCGAAGATGAATCTTTTCCAACTAAAATGAAGAAGAAATCAAATAAAGACGATGGGTCAAGTGCGTTTGCTAATGCATTCAACTCTATAGTGAATTCGAAATTAAAAGCATACAGTAGAAAAGACCCTATACTAGCAAGAAATAAACAAACTTTGAAGAAATTGGAAAGTGAGAAGTTAGAAAATAAAGCAAAAAGGGCATTGTTGGCTGAGAAGAAACAATTGCAAGATAAATATAGAGTCAAACAATTATTACCCATAGCTTCAGCTACCGAGAATCCCAACGAGGTTAGAGACATTATAGAAAAGGAAAAAAATTTGAAAAAAGTGGCACAAAAGGGGGTTGTAAGGTTATTCAATGCTGTGTTGTCTACTCAAATAAAGACCAATGCTAGTGTAGCTGATGAGAAGTTAGGTGCAAAATCAAAAGATGAATTAATTACTGAGGTTTCAAAAGATAAGTTTTTAGACTTGATACAAGCAGCAGGAGAGGAATAGATATTTATCGGCGTTTGTAATAGATCTGTAGACTTCTATTTATAGTACCTAATTTCTCGGTTGCAATCTCGCAATTTAGGAAATGTAATTTGTCCCCACAGATCCAAGAACTCAATTTTTTTTCATTGATTACAAATTGCAAAATCAAATGTTAAGTATCCTCCAACGAAATGAACAGGTTCAGTACAACCACATTAGAAAATGATTCAATTTCAACTGAGTACGAGAGGGAAACAACTCAAAACAGAAGCTTCAACTCATTAGAAACTTCCATACCAAATGACGTTCCAATCATGACAATGAACAATCCACCCAAGAATAAATACAGAGTAGTTGCAACAATAATGTTCAACTTTTGTTTTGGGTTCAGCGACGCTGCTCCGGGTGCGTTATTGCCTTATATCGAGTCGTCATATGGCATAAATTATGCTCAAGCGTCATTCGTATGGATTGGTAATGCAATTGGATTTATTTTGGTAGCTTCATTGTCTCATAAACTTCAATCATGGTTGGGGAAAAGAAACGTCTATCCCTTTGGCAACCTTTTAAGCTGCATAATGTACGCAATCGTTAGCAGCGGTACCAAGTTTCCCATTATTGTGATTGGTTTCTTATTTGGCGGCATGGGACAAGCCATTTGTGCCGCTCTGTGCAATATATTTCTTAGTCGATTGGACAAACAATCGAAATTTTTGGCGTTATATCATGGGGGATATGGAATAGGAGCCACAATCTCTCCATTGATAGCGACTAGCATGGTTACCAGAGGTATAGATTGGAATTTGTTTTATCTTATTGCTTTAGGAATGATGTTTTTGACGGGTCTAGCTCTCTACTTTTCATTTGAAGACGCCGATATGGATTTAAAACCATGGTATGATGATCCGGAAACTATTGAGATGGAAAATTTGAATACAACCACACCTCCACAAAGTTCACAAAAGTCAATCATGATACTTGCTTTACAAAACCACGTCACTTGGTTGATATCCTTATTTTGTTTATTTTACCAAGGCGCCGAAGTCGCTGTGTCTGGATGGATAACTACATTTCTATTAGATTATAGAAAAGCGGATAAAAGACTAAGTGGATACTTTTCGAGTTTCTTCTGGGTAGGATTGACATTGGGTAGATTATTATTAACAACCCCAATTCATAGATATATTGGATGCAGGAGAGGTGTGTTGATAATCTCAATAATTTCAATCATATTGATTGGATTGACTTGGGCCGTTAAAGTAATTCCAGCTGAAGCTGTGTTTGTAGCATTTGCTGGATTATCGGTGGGACCAAATTATCCACTCCTAGTCACTTTCGTCACCCAACCGAATTTGTTACCTAGAAAGATACAAATTGTTTCATTGACTATTTTAACTGCATTTGGAAGCAGTGGTGGAGCTTTGCTTCCTTTCATAGTAGGTTTGTTATCACAGAAAATAGGAACCTTTGTAGTATTACCTGTATTTGTGATTACGTATTCAGCCATGACAATGATCTGGATGTTCTTGCCAAATATAGAGAAGCAAAATCAACTAAACAAGGTGAAATTGAGTTTTTGGGATCGTGTTTGGTAGACCTGGAATTATACATTTATGAGTTTGTTGCAAGTTTTTTCTTTTCTTCTTTTCTCTTATATATTCCACCGATCAAATGACAGTCGAAAGCTCGATTAAAAAAGGTGACGATGCAATCAAGTCTAAAGATTATCTAACTGCTCTTCAAAATTATACAGATGCAATTAAGCAAAACCCTCAGGCTTTATCTGCATTCTTGAAACGTGCAACTGCTTATCAAAAACTATCCAATTTTGCAAAATCCAAAGAGGATATTTCCACTGCATTCACAATAGCAAATGAACGAGGTAAAAGAGCAGAAATTGGCCTTTGTTATTACAAACTAGGGTTAGTATATTATGGTGAAAAAAAATTGAAACTGGCTTTAAAACAATTTGAAAGAGCCATTGAATATGATTGTAAGGAGAGTACGTTAGAAATGTGGCTCAACAAAACAAAATACGATTTGGAAAACCATCCAGAGAAATGCATTGATGAAGACGAGGATGTAGATGAAGTGGAGGAAGATGCTCAACCGGTGAGTGAGCAGAATGCCAAATCTAATGTGGATCAAATTAATAAATTAGCACCTTTGAATATCAAAATTAGAGAGGATTGGTATCAATCGAATGATGAAATTATTATTACAATATATGCCAAAAACGTCAACAAGGATAAACTCAACATCCAATTTGAATCTAGTTCGGTTAGTATCTCTTTCCCAAGTTCTTCAAACTCAGAATATAATTACAATCTAGATCCGTTATTCAATGAAATCAACGCTGAAAGTTCATCGTACAAAGTATACTCGACCAAATTGGAAATAATTCTAAAAAAGAAGGAAAATGTCAAATGGCCATCATTAGAAAAATCAAAAGATGAAATCAAAACTGAAATTGACGCATCGGCATATCCAACATCATCAAGAAAAAAAGTCAATTGGAATAGTTTCCATCCTGACGATGATAAAGAAGAAAAAGACGCAAATGACTTTTTCAAAACTATTTTCAAAGATGTCGATGATGACTCCAGACGAGCAATGATGAAAAGTTATGTCCAATCAAATGGAACTGTTTTGACCACCAGTTGGGATGAAGCAAAGGACAAAGAGTTTGAAACTTCACCTCCAGATGGTATGGTTGAACGAAAATGGAGTAAATAGAGAATCAAGATTTCGGAGTTTAACTAATTAGGATAAAAAAATATACTATGAGTCACGTGAATATTTAATATTATTTATACGTAGTTTAATTTGCTGTGTAGTTTCTCTCATATAAAGTTTTATGATCAATAAACTATTTTCAGGTTTTAAATCATTCATATCAGTATTACAATCTAGAAAGATGCACATTGAGTCAATTCCTATGAGATGGGGAACCGGTAATAATTACTCCTATTTATTAATTGATGAACCCAGTAAACACGCATGGCTAATTGATCCAGCCGAACCAAAAGATGTATTCAAATACTTGAAACAAGTCAATCCCAAATTTGAATTAAAAGCGATCGTCAACACACATCATCATTATGACCACTCAGATGGAAATTCTGAGTTTCACTCGAAATACCCTGATTTACCTATTATTGCTGGGAAAGATTCTCCTTTGGTTTCATACACCCCTAGTCATGAAGAAATTATCGATCTTGGTGATAATTTATCCATCACTGCTTTACATACTCCTTGTCATACTCAAGACTCAATATGTTATTATGTGAAGGATAACAAAACCAATGAAAAAGCTGTATTTACTGGTGATACATTGTTTATCAGTGGTTGTGGTAGATTTTTCGAAGGAGATGCTAAACAAATGAACCATGCATTGAATCAAGTTTTGGGTAAACTACCAAAAGATACTAAAACATATCCTGGACATGAATACACAAAATCCAATTTGAACTTTTCAAAAACAATTCTACATAATGCTGCTATTGATGAATTGCAAGCATTTGTGAATAATAATGAGAAAACAGCTGGCAAATTCACAATTGGAGATGAATTGAAATTCAATCCTTTCATGATGTTAGATAATTCACAGGTTGTTGACAAAGCAGGAGGGCAAAGTGCTTCACAAGATGAAATAATGAACAATTTAAGAGAAATGAAAAATAAATTGTAATAGACGTGATGATCATTTATATTCTTATGAAATCTGGTTTATTCTCATCATCTATCCATAACTCAGGCTGCCATAGCTCTATTAATTCTAAATCATACTCTGATTTTCCCATGGCAAATTTCTCATACTCCTCGAATATGCCACTCAAACACCAACCTTGTAATATTTTTCTCATTAATCCAATCAACAATCCAGTTCTATGTTTACCTTTATTAGAATGGATAAGGATGGGGTAGTTTTGCTTATTTAGTATCAATTGTAATGCAAAAGTCAAACTTTGGAAAGCTTGGTCGTTCTTCTCCAACTTGTTAAATGGTTCTTGAGAAGACTCAATTAGTAGATTATGGAATTGGATATTTGTTGTATCTATCCATTTGAGATAATTGTTTAATATCTCAATTGATCCATTTTTATTCTTATCCTTTGACTTTTTGATCGATAAATCTCCAAGATAAATTATTGTTTTGAGGTTTAACTTTTGTAGAAATTGATAGTTTATAGGCATGGGGAATCCACAGCGATAGATGCCATCTTCAACTAGGGAAAAATTTAGTGGAGGTACCAATGACAATTGTGTTGATGGATTAGTTTTAAGTAAATTTTTGGAAGTGCTTTGATCTTGTACTATTTCTTGGACTTCTTTGTTGAGTGACTTTTCTTCTTCTAACTCTACTTCTTGCATTAATGCTACACTCGTATCATTTTGAACATTAGCCATACCCTGGTGTGTGAATTGAAAAGATAGTTGTATGAGTTAATTGTGAAATTAATTAGCGTGTGCTAAAAACTTAGAAGCTACCACATGTAAGATGAAGTCGAGTCATGACTCTAGTATCATCAGTCGCTCACAAAAAGTATGAAAACGTAAAAAGCAGAGTTTTATTATGAATCTTTGATAGTTCAAAGAATATGACTGTAAAGTGGTCTTAAAGATTGCTGATCTTGCTTGAACATGAACAAATTAAAACCAAATTAAAACCTTTAAAGATGAACTGCAACGAGTTTGAGGCCACACTACAGCTGAATAAAACTTTAAACAAAAACCTTTACTTGGTGTATGAGGAGTAAATCGAAACAGTTCAATCTTGATTGTGTCAATTTCATTCGAAGTTCGATCCATTCACAGACATCTTATTTAAAGTAAGAACTCCAATTTTGAAATGAGCTGACTCCAAATCTAACAGCTTTCGGTACTTGAACTTTCTGAAATATAAAAAACAATTTCTGCTTATTCTGTTCACCTTAATTTATAAATTCAACCAGTTGCAACCAAAACAAGCCGTTGGCAAAATTACACATACAAATAAAAAAAATTAGATAAAATTTTTCATTTCTACATTCAAAACTAGTTGAATTACATCATTCCATTCAAGGGATCATAGACCAACAACCTCATCACATTCATCATATTTAAAAACCATGTCGTCTTGGTTATTTGGAAGTAACAACAAAACGGAAGAAACCAACATCAAACAAACCCTTGGATTTGATCCAAATGAAATATCCGATGTTAATAAAATCATAAGCTCACCATCTACAGCCAATACACATGCATCACTATTACATCCCTTGGCAGGCTTGGACAAAGGTGTGGAATATTTGGATTTGGAAGAGGAACAGTTGAACACGGTTGAAGGATCTAAAGGATTGATTCCATCTAGATCATGGAGTGACGACTTAGGTTATGGAACAGGTGCTGTATATTTAATGGGATTAGGAGTAGGTGGGTTATTTGGATTGCAAGAAGGTATAAATACATTGCAACCAAACCAGCCATCCAAAGTTAAATTGAATCATATTTTGAACTCCATTACCAAAAGAGGACCATTTGTAGGTAATAATGCAGGTGTATTAGCATTAACATATAATATAATTGACAGTTCCATCGATGCGTTGAGAGAAAAGCATGATGATGCTAATTCAATTGTGAGTGGTGCTTTAGCGGGAGCATTATTCAAAAGTTCAGCAGGTTTGAAACCAATGGCGATAAGTTCAATAGTCATGGCTACTGCTGCAGGTTCATGGTGTGGAATAAAGCGTTTGTTACAATAGAGAGAGCGAAATCATTGTAATGACATGTAAATATAAGTATAATTAGTCTATAAACGTCATCAAGTTTTTAGTTTTTTACGATCTGGTTCAACTTGAGGAGAGCTTATCTCTAATGTATTGGCTCGTTGAGGTGTGTTTGTAAAACCTTTATTCTTTTTTTGTTTTTGGGCACTTTCAGGTAAACTATCATTGAGATCTTGTAACATTTTTTCTTGATTACTCTCCCATTTATTATTGAACAGTTTCATCAAATCTCTTCGTTTTATTATCGATTGTTCAAATTCAGCGGTGTTGAATAGATTCACTTTTTGATTGTTTTTACTCATAATTAAATTAACCTTATCGTCATCATCATTCATCATTTCATTAATCTTTTCATTCATATCATTCCAGGTTTTCAACCTTGATAAATTTTGATACCATTTGGACTTTCCAGGCATCATATTCAAGATCATAAATTTTGTACCTGAAAATGTAAAGTATTTTTCTCCCAATTCTGCAATGTCCTTAACGTTATATTTCTGGCTTTTAACATCATCTAATTTATGATTTGTAATTGAGGGGTTTGCTTCAATTGCCTCAGCAATCATAATAGACAATT
The DNA here is from genome assembly GCA_003706475.3 of Insectozyma corydali. Lineage (NCBI taxonomy): Eukaryota > Fungi > Ascomycota > Pichiomycetes > Serinales > Debaryomycetaceae > Insectozyma > Insectozyma corydali. Next base: position 147,270 of record PPLL03000025.1, read on the forward strand.
TTTTATTATTAAAAGCATCTTGCACACTGTATAAATCTAATCTGCTTTGAAAATTTCCATTTAAAATCACACTAACGTTGTTCAGTTGTATAATAGGAATTAGTTTTGGCAAATAGTTCCATATTGGGTCTTGACGATTCCTCATTATCGGAGTTCTACAATGGATAGTTAAATTAGTGATACCAGTCGCGATAATTCTTTCTATTAACGATTTTGTCTTGTTGAAATTTGACAATAAACGAATCTTACAACTGATAGGTTTGTTGAACGGCTTGCCCACTTTTTCCACAAGGTTGATTAGTATGGAACATAATAAATCTGGGTCTTTCAATAGCTCCGCACCCATCTTAGAGTGTGTACTGAATAGTTTAGGACAACCACAATTTAAATCTATCCCATCGACGTCATGAATCATGTGTAATGCTGCATCAACTGCTATCTGTGGATCACTGGAACCCAATTGAAGAATCAACTTTCCTTCTTCTAATTCATGTTTTCGAAACACAACAACGTCGTGACCACTGTTATTGTTGTTCGATGGGGAGATGTAATCCACAGTCTTGAGCTCATTATTTACAACTCGTTTAGTTGTTATTAATTTTTTATCTATCAATTCAGGCGACCACACTAAATCGCAGGAGTTTCGAAGTGCTAGTAGTCTCATGGGTAATTCACCACTACGAACCATTGGAGCTAGACATACTTTGTTTGTATAGTCGATCATCATCTTCTTGATCATATCATTAGGGAATAGGCACGATATTAGCGATGTGATTAATGTTTTTTTTTTTTCTATAGTATTGATTTTGACAGTCGTGCTAATAATAATGTCTCAAACTCATATAAACAGTCAAACATATGAACAGAGCAGCTTGAGAAAATAAGTTAGTTATCAAATATAAGATGAATTGGTAGACTCAAGAACGTAATTATAGATAACGCAAGATCGTAAATGTAAGAAAGAGATTAAAAGGTGACGTGTGAGATTGTGGGAGAAATCAAAAATCGTCTTAGTAAGCCCCAGGAATTCCAGTCTTATTGTAAACCTTGGATTTGAATATCCGATTAGTCACAATGTCTGATTTCGTAACTCAAGATAAAATTATACCTGTTTTTTTTTTTTCTCTTATATATTGGGTGAAAAACTATACAACTATAGAAAACCCAAGTCAGCTCAAAAGCCTCTAAATTATTTCATAGTTATCTTTTTGATTTATATTATTGA
>PPLL03000026.1:0-137147 GCA_003706475.3 Insectozyma corydali
TCAATTTGTGCCATGGTATACCGAGAATGGTAAATGGGCCGGGCAAGTTAAGAATTATAAACATTTCACTTTTCTTAGGGTTTTTGATTCGGGCCATATGGTTCCTACAAACCAACCTGCAAATGCTTTGGAAATGGTCAATAGATGGGTCGGAGGTGATTATAAATTTGATAAATAAACTAAATACAAATAGAATTTCTACTTTAATGTAATATGTAACACGATTATGGTCAAGTCTTTTAGCACCGGTTGTTAATGTGGCTTTTTATTCGTTGCGTCCGGATCAACAAGAATATAAATTTGTCCAATATAGGGAATTGTTGTTTTGATGTATTAAGCTTATAATTTAATGTAATAATTCGTGGCCACTTGCTCTGATAAAACTTTTGAGAATATGATTCAAAGTAGATGTATATGCATTAAAATAATAAGATGAATAACTCGGTTCTAAAAGTATCTTTCGTTTGATAAAATTGATTCAACAAGAAGTCGTATGATTCGCACCAATTCAAAATAGTACAGTATTGCGGGTGTAATTCCTCAAAAACAAATTACAGCTTCATCAACAACATCTATAAAAATTTATTATTCGGTTCTTAATTTGTAGTTCAGAATTCAAATTGAAACTTTAAATTGACAATACATCCAGTTTAAAAGGTGTTTACAAAAGATGTTGAAATGTTAATGCAAGAATGTTAGTGCACTTCGGTAAAAAATATGGCTGCGAAAAATACTACAATAATCTGAAATTTTTTAGGCGATACAAGAAAAATACGAGAAATAAACGAAGAAATAATAAATGACTAAGCTGACTATTAAAGCACTATATAAAGAGGTCTAAAACTTATTTGGCTGAAAAGCACCATATGGAGAGGTCTCGAGCCTAAGCTGGCTGAAAGCACTATATGGAGTGTTCGAGATACATCAGGTGGCTGTTCAAGCACTGTAAAGAATTTGATATTTTCAGACTATAAACAGGGATGAAATAATCCAACTATAATGATACTCTTCAAGGATTTGATTAACTAATGAATTTATTATTATGGCTACTAACAACTTAAGTACTCCTACCACTACTCCTACTCCTCAAGGTACAAATCAAATTATTCCAGATTATACAAATCATCAAAAGTAGGATCCATAAAAGTTCCTTTACTCAGAATGTTACTTATCACTGCTTTTTTTGGTTGAGTCTAGTCGTTTGGAAATGCGTGCAAAACAAATTCATTGAACAGTGCTTTGTAATTTGAGCGTCAAAATTTACATTTTATTAGTTCGTATGCTCCTTGAATGTGATCAATTCGAACAAATCTGAGATGCAAGATCGTGAATTTCTAGAGCCCGAAAATTTAGTCATTTGTCAAAATCCAAGTCAACTTTTACACATATATGTGTTATGTTTTCTATTTAGATTTAAGAACGGTAAAACTCCGAAAAATCTGTTTATTAGAATACATTTAAATTATAAGGGACGAAAGTAAATTCTTCGAATCATGGGTAGTGACCTTGTCTTGGACCAAAGTATCCATCTGGAGCTTGAAGTGTGGCGTTCATTCTTGCCATACCTGATCCATCAATACCTTCGAAAGGAACATTGTTACCCCACCATACAATAGATTTGTCATGGTATTGTACAGCAAAAAATATGATTATACTGGAAAATGCAAGACCTGCTGTGACACCAGTAGAAACCAAATAGTTGTATTTTTGCCACCATGCTTCGTATTTTCTTCTGATAACGTACATGAAAGCGATTGACATGTAGAACCCAGATAATTTATAACTGATATTGTATGGTGCCCATGTAAGCATACCACCAATTACTGCACTAGGTTCGAAATTTCTGTGAAATCTGTTTGGAACAAATTTTTTAAATGCAATCATGGCAATTGCCAACAAGAATCCAATGAGGAAACACCATTGCTAAATAAATGTTAGTAAATAATCTTCGACTTGATAGTGTTTGTTAACATACTAAAATTGGATAAAGACCCCCAAAGACTTTTTTAGGCCCGATGATACCCCAAGTTATAGAGGCATTGAAAAATGTTGTGGAACTAGGACAAGTAAATTTCTGTGTGTTTAATGGTGAACAATAATCTTCAATACCTCCGCCCAACATCCAGTTGAGAATTCCTAATTGAACAAATGATGAGATAAGAATGGAAAGTAATTGACATCTAAATAAAGCTCTTGGTGGAATTTTAGCATAATGTGCTTGTTTTTGATCGTTAACATAATTTTGAGCCTGACCGTCAATGTTGTAACCTAAAGCTTTAATGAAAGCCAAAGCCAAACCATTTCCTGGAATTGCGTAACCTACAATCAACTCAACCAACACATTCAAACCAAGAGCCCATCCAGTTCTAGCATAAACAGTTGTGATTGGAATTAAAAATACAAAATTAATACCCAAACTGAAAAATATACCCCAGACTGGTGTATCATTTTCTGGATATAATTTAACACATAAGATAGCAAGGACGATTGAAACAAGTAAAACAATTAAGAAACACCATTCCGGAACTTCAGGATATGCCCTCATCATAACAGAATGAGGATCATCATATCCATCGTAGGTAGATTTTTTGTAATCTTTTAACACTCTGCCGAATGATTTTAAAGCATCCCACATTTGTTTGTAGTGGACTCCAATTTCATAAACTATGTGGAAAGGATAAATTGCAAAAAAAGCACCATATGAGACCAAATTACCAGCTGAGTAGAATGGAGGACCAATTGCTTTATATTTTGCTTCGTCAAACAGGTTCTTTTCATTCACAACTTCTCTAACCGCGTATCTCATACCGGTATTAGTCCATAATTTATTTGAATTGATAGGGATATAAGATGTCCAAGAGTAATTTGAATACCATACTCCAACAATAGCAAGAAATGAAATCAATAAACCAGCCATTTGATTAGCATATGTGTAGAATGGTTGTGCCAATGGTCCTTCGAAAAAGATCATATCTGGTGAGAAGGTAGAGATTGGATTTAAACCTAAACCTGTGACTGAACCGGTGATTGCCGCAAGATTCAAATTGTCTGGTTTGATCCAAGTCATCCAGTTGAAGTAATATAAAGCCAGGAAAAGGTAGTTTGGAATCCAGAAATATATGAATGTAGCACCAAAAATTATGAAAAAGAAATAGTATGATGATATACGCCATCCATTTATGTTTTCTCTTTTTTCAGGTGCAAGCAAGGCTCTGTTCATGGCTAAATTTGGTAAAATGGTTGGCCAAATAGCCTTAATTGGATAAACAGCAAATTTTCTCATGATACCAGCCAAACCAATACCCATAAAATTTGTTGATAAAATAAGTAACACTTGATAACCAAAATCTAACCACTTGGCGCCATAAAAGTATTCCAGTTTCAAAATTGTAATATTCCAGATAACATAACTTGTACCATTTGAGACACCACACATAATTGTGGCAAGCATTTGTTCTTTGTAACTGTAAGGACCTGGATTTAAGTTAACTTGATATTTTCCAATTTTGAATTTCCATTTAGGAACAACCCATTCCAAAAATTTACCAGTTGGGTATAAGAAGACTTGGACAGCCGCCATTTCCAAACTAATACTTGGTTGTCTGTCGTTAAAGAAGACGTTGATCACAGCCGCAAGACAGATCCAAATAATACTAGCAATGTAAACTCTGATTGTTTCAACAGGGATAGTTGGATCATCATAAGGATATGTAACAGCTCTTACTTCTGGATATGGGGACCAATAAGCGACCAAAACAGCTTCTAATCTGACTTGTAAATCCCAATCAACAAGTTTTGTATAATCGAAATGTGAGTCTGAGCTGTGCTCACTCGCATCGTCTGATTGAACATTGTATTTGATTGATTCTTTTTTTTCATCTCCAAAGTTGGAGTCTAGTTTGCTTTTGAAGTCATTTGCTTGAGGTCCATAAAAGTCAACCAATTTATTCCAAATTTCTAAATCTCCTAAAGGAACATTTCCATCATCATCGTGTTCTACTATAGCTTTTCTGATTATGTCGACTGCTTCATCAGTTGGCATCTGCTCAATTTTTTCAAATATAAATGTTGCTGTTGCTGGTAAATCATTTAATGATGTCAAAGCATCGAAATGCAATCTTTTTAAGACAAAGAATTTTTGTTTGTCTGTTAATGTAGAGGCAACTTCTCCTAAAGACATTTGATGTGACATGATAGCTTGAATATCTACCTCATGGTCTTGAATGTTCAAATGACTACCGACACTTCTAATATTGGACATTTGTCCATTTAATTGTTTCTCGTCAGTCATGTTGATAGAGAAACAAATTTGAAGGGATACCTCACCTTTTATACCCGCTCATTGGGCGTGAAAACCAATCGATTAATTAATATTGATAGATAAGACGATGGTTATGAGTTTAATTATTGTTCAATTTTAGCTGCAAAATGAATCATAGACAATTGATTAGACGGCTCAATATTTTTTATATTTTTTGCTGCAGCATTTCCAATCATGAGATTGTATAGTAATTGTTCGGTAAAACTATATAAAAATAAACAAATATTGGGCCGTGAGAGAAATGTAAGAGCTGTGGAGATGATAGTTGGCTATTAGTGTTTTAAAGTGCCACAGGACGCATGATGGGTTACAAGATGGGTTACAAGTTAAATTTACTGTTCGCTGTAAATATATCTTTGGGATCATTTCTCAGCGATAACGTTTGATCAGAGTAGTGGAGGACTGACTTCTAAGTCCATTACATGAAACTCTTCTAGATAACCTGTCAAAAATTTTTAAAATAATATTATAAAATTTCAAATGAAAGTTTTTGACAAGCGATGAGACACTGATAAGAAAGTGGACAAGAAATTAAAAATTACGAATCTTGCACTAAAATGAAAAATCTCACGCCTCTTGCATTTATCACGTGCCTATTGTTAACTCTATTTTTTATATTGTTCTCATTTATCGTGGCTAAAGAAATGGTGATTTGAAAATATCTACTGCTCTATGCTATTTCATCGTAAACTTTAATTAAGATCGTTTTGGGTAACCGCTGAATAGCTCATAAATATCAAGTCCACATGCATCTATTCATTTTCTTTCTATTCGATGTAAAATGATTGCCCTTTCTTTGTTAGATATCATGAGTTCGCCTTTTGATGATTTTATTACGTAAGAAACTGATTCTAGTTACATAATAAATGATTTGAATCAAAACAAAAAAAAATAACAATAAACACATATACCAACTTATATTCGACATATAAACATGTCGTCGCTGGTTCTACCCAAGAAAAGATTAAATACCGAGGGGAGACAAGTTGTTAATGGTGGTAGAGCAGTGGCAAATTCTAATAGACATGTTTCTGGTAGAATTATCTCGCAATCGAGACTCGTGAGTAACAATGCAAGATCATTACTACAAGATGACATGGCAGAAACATCATTCGATGGGGAGTCCTCCATAAAATTCAATGAGAACAAGCACACAATTTTATCCAACTTTGAAGAATGGATAAAGATGTCTACAGATAATAAGATTACGATAAAGAATTCATGGGATTTTGGATTGATTGACTATTTCCACGACATGAACGTCATGAAAGATGGAGAAGATATAAATTTTCAAAAAGCTTCTGCAACTTTGGATGGTTGTGTCAAGATCTATTCTAGTAGAGTAGAAAGTGCAGCTACAGAAACAGGAAAATTATTGAGTGGGTTGGCGAAGAAGAACGAGGACGACAAGGAAGGTGAGGTCGAAGAGGAGGAGGATAACGAGCAAGAAAATGATGATGATCAAGACGAAGCAAAAAAAAAGAGAAAGTATAATAAAGTCGTGGACTCTACTTTAGTCAAATTTGATGCCATACGAATAAAAAAATTAGATCAAGAATTAGCTATAGACCCGTTATTCAAAAAAGCATTGGCCGAATTCGATGAAGGTGGGGCCAAAAGTTTACTTTTAAACACACTAAATATTGATGTCTCCGGTAGAGTCGTTTTCGACGCAACTTCCAACCCAATTAAAGAAACTGAACAAATAATTGAAAAAGAAAATAGTACGGTAGATGTGAGTCTGTTGAAAAATTTCTTATTTCCTACCGATAAAGAGGCGTTGGAAAATCTAACAATATGTCCTTCATTAGATGAGTTTCACTCAGCTTTGGAAGATATAAAGAAAGCTAAAAGCATTTTGGGCGATTTCAACAGTAAGATGAATGAATCTATACCCAGGCCAGATTATGGATTTGAAGAGGAATTTGACAACGGCAATGATAATGAACCATATAATGATGATGACGGAGGATTTAATGACGATATCGAACCATTCAACAATGATAATGAAGATGTACCAGGAGAAAATACGGATCCATTCAATAACTTGGATCAAAGTTTAATGCAAAGGCTTTTCCATGAGCAAAGTGAAAGTAATATTAAATCTACCAAAAGTGTAGCTTTAATGGATAGAGACTTGATGGAGTATTTCGACGAAAGATTGAAATCCAACTGGCAAGGTCCGGAGCATTGGAAGGTCACAGCTTTGAAAAAGTCAAAAAAAATAGAATCAAAAGATCAACCAGAGCATCGCGAAGTCCAAATTAGTGATCCTGACTCAGCGGAAACTCAAGCACCTCAAACAAAACGAAAAAAAGCCGAACAAACTGAAATAGACTTTTTCAATGAAATAGATCTAGATGAAGATGAATTATTTCAACCACCAAAAAAACCTTCAAGTATTAAGAAAAAAGCAGATTTGAGTCATTCGGATTTTGTGCTCCCTGACGATATAAAGTACAATTCATCCAGGCTAACGAATTTGTTCATGAAACCACAAATTCCTATATTATATTATCCCAAGAAGTATGAAGCAGTAAATTCTGAGCCACTAACAGATGAAAAATTCTTTGCAGAGCAATACAAAAAACACGAAGAGGATGAGAAGGAAAGATTAGCAAACTCGTTCCATCAAGCCGAGTTTGATGATTACGATAATGATTATGGTAATGATATAGATTTCAACGATGCATTGGAAGCCGATATTAAAGAATCAATCCCAGAAAGCCACAACAATATCATGGGTAAACGAAGGTCTGAGTTCGTCAATTTTTCAAGAGTTGCGAAAAGAGTTGACGTGAAATTGTTGAAAGATAATTTATGGGAGCAAATCAAAGACAAAGAAAATGAAATTGAATTCGGCCAGGTTGTATCAAATGTGTCTAATATGTATACATTAGACCAAGCAAAAGATCTATCTACGAGTTTTTGTTTTATATGTGTCTTACACTTAGCCAATGAACATGGTCTAACAATTACAAGTAATGACAAACATGATAATTTAGTGATAGGATTTTAATGTATTATTACCTTCTATACTTTTTACTACCGTTTATTCTTGAAATGTCTTCTTGAGAGATGACTAACCCATTTCTTGTTGATTTACCCACACCATGTATTTTTAGACCTTTGTCTCGATTCTTTTTATCAGTTTTTTTTCCGCTTCCTAACCTAACCGCAGAGGATGTTGAGCCTTTGCCAGCATTCAAATCTCTAAACTGACCTTTTCGAACTTTGGACAATACTATCCCTGCATCCTTAGCTTCTCGTTCATATTTAGCAATTTTTTCGTCTCTTTTCTTTATCATACCTTTTCTCATATTCATAGGCATCTTCTCTAGCGCTTTATCATGTACTTTGTTCATCGAGGATAAATCCTTGATTCTAGAATCTAAAGTTCTTCGTCTGGCTTTACCAGTAGGATCATCAAAATCTATAGTTTGTAATGTCAAATCAGCACCGGAGTACTCCAATTTGTTAGTTAGGATATGAGACTCACTCAATAATCTTTGCAATTTCAAATCGTTTTGTAGATTCTCGTCATTATCTTCATTTGTTTTAGGTTTTTTTGATTCTGCTAGTTTTTCACGTTTGGTGATTTCTTCTATAGTAGGAGCTTTTCCCGACTTTAGAAGCTTTTTGTCTCTTTTCGATATCATAGGTGTGGGTGCATCTACCTCATTTAACTTTACAATCTTTGGTTGTTCTTCCCCTTCTGATTCGTCTTCATTTAAGCTAGAACTAAACGCTTCAAATTCGGATTCAAATGTATAATCCTCCAGTTCACTTTCAGTCTTTTGTTCCTTAGACTTATCTTCAAAACCCAAATCTTCGATGGATCCAAATTGTGCCTCGAAGTTCCTTCTTTGTATTTCTAGTGCTTTTTTGTACTCTTCATCAGACATTTCCAATGATCATCGTAAAAATAAATTCGCGAACAAAATTCCAACCCCAGAATGACAAAATTCAGAGGATGTATAGACATTCACTCGGGGCAAGTCAAACAAATAGTAGGAGGTACATTGACAAAAGATGATATAAAGAAAGATGACTCTACTAAGGAAAATTTTGTTTCCACTAAGCCATCATCTTTCTATGCCAGTCTATATAAAGAAAACAATGTGTTGGGATGTCATGTAATCAAGCTAGGAACCAATCCTCAAAATGACGCAGCTGCTAAATTGGCATTGCAAACTTGGCCAAATAATTTACAAGTAGGGGGAGGTATAAATATTGAAAATGCAAAAGAGTGGTTGGATCAAGGTGCTTCGCATGTTATCATAACAAGTTGGTTGTTCAGCGAGATTGAAGGAAATTGGTCATTGGATTTTGAGAAACTAAAACAAATAAGCGAGAAAATAGGAAGTTCAAAGTTAATTGTTGATTTAAGCTGTAGAACTGTCAATGAAGATGACACTAAGTGGTTTGTGGCCATGAATAAATGGCAAACAATTACAAAGAATGAGTTGAATAAGGAATTTTTATATGAAGTCAGTAAGTACTGTGACGAACTACTAATACATGCTGCCGATGTTGAAGGTTTATGTAATGGTATAGATGAAAAATTGGTTGAAAAATTAGGCGATTGGTGTCCGGCAGGTTTTGAGGGTAAAATAGTTTATGCTGGAGGTGCAAAATCGATTGATGATTTAGACCTTGTGAAAAAATTGAGTAACGATAAAGTTGATTTAACATTTGGCAGTTCATTGGATATATTCGGCGGCAAATTAGTCACATTTAAAGAATTAGTAGAATGGAGTGAAATACAATTAAATGATATATAATACATTATGACCAAGATGCTCCTCCAAAACCTTCACTATACGCTGGTTGATCACCATATGAGGATTGTCCACCGTAATTTGATTGTCCACCGTAATTAGTGTGGCCTCCGTATGTAGTGAAGCCACCCGCTTGTAACTCATTACCTTCAACATCATCTTTATTCAACTCTATAGATATAGCAGCGATTTTCTTTTGCAAAGCGTCTATTGATCTGACCACTACTTCATTAGGAGGCAAATTTCCAACGGTTTCAACGTCGAAATAGAAATTCGTCGGTTTAGCTTTGTAATCAAAAGGTTCCTCAGGGTCTGGTTGTTCTTCCCATTCACAGTTTTTCAGTTTTGGCCATTCTTCATCAGGATCGTTTTCAAACCAATAATCAGTATGTTTCAATTTATTCCATGGGTCATATTCAAAACCAATAGCTGCACATGGGGACCATTTTGCATGTTCTTTGGCTATTCCTTTTTTAGCTATGCACGTCAATCTTAGTTCCTGGTGTTTTCTTAATTTACATATTAAAGATCCTCTTTCCTGTGGATCTCTAGTGACTGGCTGACCCAATCTTGAATCATTTTGAAATTTGGCTAGATCAGAAGCATAAACATTCATAGTAGAATCAGTATCACATTTTGCCGTCAAGTCCAATCTGACAGAACATTTTGAACAATAATTATCACAAGTGCAATCTCTGGAATATGTTAGGTTCTCTATACCTTCACTGTTTAATGGTATTAAACCTATTCTATGAGCTAAAAACTCGTCTGCTAAGACCGATGTGTTTACATCTATCTCGACTAAATCTATAGCCAATGTTGGAACTTCAGCCAACATCACTCTTCTAATTGAGTTTGCCATGGCCAAATCAACATCTTTCAATATAAAATTAACATGATCTTTTTCTGCCTCTCGAATGGTGACCGAGGGCCCATTTGAATCTATATCCATACTTGGTAATATTAGTGAAACAACTAAACTGTTTGGAAAAGTTGATTAGTGTTTTTTTTCTCTTTCTTTAAAAAAAAATATCTTGATCAAAATTACCTTGGAGTTCACACCAAAATAGACCATGTCATATGTTATACCTGATTTACGCTTTGAACAATCGTTCATGAAACAGTTAGACAACTATGCAGGCAATAAAAGAAAAACCGACAAACCAACCGTTTTAAATAAAAGAAATTATATAGACATACCAACCCTTACGGACAAAGAGTTGGATGATATAAATGAAGGAATTGATGTTGAAGAACAAAAAGAATTGCTCAAACCACTAAATCCAATATCATCATCAATCGTGATATATGCTATAGTGAAAGATCAAATACTAATGCCTTTATTGCAAGGGTTTCTTTGGACAAGTATATTACTAAGCGCTAGACCTTTGTTGGGATTAATAGTTCAAAACGGACAGAATGCAGGGCATTGGGTAAGAAATATTTTAGGGTTGAACACCATTAGGACTAGAAATGCAATGGTATATTAAGTTGTATGATAGTTTAAGTTTGGTCGTGTATTTAAGTTATTACGTATCTTGCGCAAACTGGAGTTTTCTTTTGTTTCATTTTCGTATGAAATCGCAATCAAATAATTTATAGAACTGTTCAACTCTTCCTATATCGACTTTTTCTATAAATACAGTTTATTCATATCAATTGCCTTAGTTGGAAAGAAATGTTTAATAGAAGAAAGTCTAGAAACGTCAATGACACGGCTTACACTGGAGTCAATCAGAATACAGTCCAATATTCCGCACCACCTAATTCGGGAGCTTTAGCTGCTGCTATATCAATTGGAAACAATCAAAAACACTTTGCACGTTCACCTTCACAAAATAATGCACAACCTCGTACAGAATCAATCACATCAAGCGGGAGCTTATTGAAAAGAAGTTCTAGAAACAATATTAATTTATCACAACCAAATAGAAGATTTTCCAATAGTTCATATTCATCCTCCAATTCCACCAGATCCAGCCCCATCACATCAAATGAAGCCTACGCAAATAATGCAGAGGTTTATGACATTGACGATAGTTTTAACGACTCGTATTTAGACGAAATCACTGAAGAATCAACTCAGGTGTATTTGAATAACAAAGCCAACTTGCAAGATTTAAAATTATCACACAATCCACAAAGAAAAGCCAATAATCAAAGACAATCAAAGCCTGTAAAGATGGTAAAAAAGTATATTCCAAGTCCAACAGGTATAAAAATCATAGAAGTACCCGAGTCTACATATGAAAAGGAATTGGCTCGAAGCAATTCAATGAGATCAAACTCGATTTCTAGAGCCAATTCTCTTAGAGCAAATGCTAACAAAGGTAAAATATCAAGATCGAGTTCTTTACAAGGAGTATCTAAAATTGCAGCCGGAGGTGCTGCCATTGCTAGCAAAAATCATAAAGCAGCTCAGAGATCTGTCAGCAATCCATTAAAGATTAGTGAAAATGTTCAATTAGAAGAGTCATTGGCTAAATCAGACGAGAAACACGAGCAGGAAATCAAATTCAAGGCATTGCGAAAAGAAATTGAAGAGGAGAAAAAATTGGCTCAACAAATTGAATCAAAAAGACAGGAATATGAAAGACTTAAGCAATTAAGATTGGAAAATGAAAGAAAGCTAAAAGATTTAGAAACTGAAATGACTTCTCCTGATGTAACTAATTCAACTATTCTTCACAAAGCTGACAACAACGAGGATGAAGAAGACGAGGTACCTATAATTTTACCACCAGTGGCTGTTGATGAGTTAGAGAAGAAAAAATTAAACGAAAAAGACTTGAATAATAATGAGAACATCGAAGACAATACTTTGGCAGAAAACAACGAATTTGTGAGAATATCTGTTCCCGTTTTGAGCGATGAAGAGAACAAGGATGAAGACCAGATTCAAAAACCTCATTTATCTGTAATAGACGATGATAACGACCACACTCAAGGGCCATCAAAACCAGATACCTATACCACATTAAATGAATCGAATACTGATTATAAAAGTTTAGATCCACATGATTCCGAATTAGGTATAATTAATCAATATAATTTAGAATCTTCTGACATGCTAGCAGAGGACACAGAAAAACCGAAGTTTGACCCAACTCCCGCTATTATCACAAATCAAAATGAAGCAGAATCTAAAGAAACCTATGCCTCAACTTTACAACCACCTGCTTCAGTATCTGCCACAAGCTCAAAGTCATCCGTTTATTCGAATGAATCAGCCAAAAAGCCTATGAAATCTGCCATGAAAAATTCGAGCTCCTTTTCTGTACCACACAATCAACAAACAAGTAATGCTGCTCATCAGGCTTACCTTTCTTTGACCACTGCAGAAAACACTAGGTTAAACTCAAAATTATCGAATTCGCAGTTGCCAAACAACAGCGATTTTGCTTTACTAACTGGTGCTAGTGGAAGTGCTTATCCACAATTTGCAAGCTCGCAACAATTACAAAGCAAACCCCTTACTAAAAGCTTATCACAACAAACAATGAGAAAACCTCAACAACCATCTAGAAACTCACTTAGACCCCAATCAATCCAACAGGAACCGGCTGGTATGAGCAATAGATCTCTAAGACAAGCAAACGTTCAACCCATTGCCCCACACCCAGCCTTACAGCCAAATTACGTGTCACCATCCAAAGCTAAAGCAGAGGAACTATATGCTAAAGCACAAGCTAGACCTAGATCTGAGTTTGCTCCTCTTCAAAAGAAATCTTCATTCACTAGGGAACCAAATGAAGATGGAGAAGTACCAATAAGAAGTCCACAAAGAACGGAAGCTGATACAAGAACAACATTGAGAGATTCAACTCCATCGCAGAACACTCCGCACGCAACGACTCCAATTGAGAACCCAAAATCAAACAGAGGGTTTAAATCTAGATTGGCAGACTCAGACGATGAGGATGATATCAACAACGGCAAGAATTTCAAATCAAGATTTAACGATTCCGATGATGATATTCCAAAAAGATCGCAACCACAAAGTCAACCTCAATTTACTACTTTGAGGAAAGATGTACCAAATAAGGAGAATCCAGAAAAGGGAAAGAAGAAGTTTGGTAAATTAAGAAAGTTGTTTGGCTCAAAGAACAATTAATTTTAATAAATATGTATTATACTCAAGTTTCAAATTCTATCAAATTTTCTTTATGTTTATGCGTTGATTGCTCTTCTGCTCTATGAAATCTTCTCAATTCGTCTTGATTCGCAGCCTTGTTATTTATGGGATCAACTAAGGTTTGGGCTTCGGAAGCAAGTAGTAAATCTTTATCCTTTTCGTCAATTGTGATAATACCAAAGTCGTCATCTTTTTCGTCATCATCGTCTTCCACTTTGGTCCTAGAAGATTTCATCAGATTATTACTTGAGTTGTTTGTTACTTGAGAGGCTTTTGAATCCATTCTCCTTCTGACTTTCGTTGCAACTCTCTTCCCATCTGCAAGTAATCCATCAAACATATTTTTAATGTTACCAATTGGATTGAATTTCAGATCCAAAGGTTTAGATAAATGTGTTGCATCTTTCAAAGTAGAACTGAACAATAACTCATAACTTTCGTCGGCAAGTATGACCATTCTGAATGTAGGACGATCCAAATACACAGGGGCATTTGGATTCAAGGCAGCATTATGAGAAATCTTATTATCTATAGCTAACGCTTCAATCAAAACTTCTTCTTGTTCCGGTAGAGCATATTCAAAAGCTCTCTGTATAAATGTGCTAGCCGCTTGTAGATATCTTTCTATTTGCTGTAATTCCAATTTTTCACGATTTACGTCAACATGCTTTGGCAATTCAAAATTATCAGCTCCATTTTTAATTTGCTCTTGATATATTTCATCGGCAACTTCATTCTCAACTGCCGTTTTTGTAATTTCGTCAAATAAGTACCCTTCTTTCCAAGGCAGAGTGATATAAAGTAAGTCTTCTGAAATTTGTAATATAGCTTCGCGGTCCAACTTTCCATTATGATTGTCATCATATAAGTCAAAGAAGTTTGACATCGATGTCATCAAATCCGTTTCAACTAAACTGTTCAAACCAACTGTTAAGTCGCTAAAAGTTAAAGCATTCTGCTTTTCAGAGTCCCAATAATTGAATAATCTTCGTAAAAAATGCTTTTCGTCAACTTCATCTTTCGAATCTACAAACTGTACCCAGTCACATATTTCGCTCATAAATTTTAAATACGCTTTATAATCCATAAGGCTAGATCCAGACCCTTTTGTTATGTTGGAGGTCTCAACCACTGAGTAGAATCTATCATAAAGTATACCTAACGTTTCATTGGAAATATTCGTAAGTCTTGGTAAATTCCTTATCTCGGTTCTCTTCACGAAAGATGATATATTCAGGAAAATGGAATCTCTGTGTTTGTTTTTGTGTAAGTTGATCATTTCCTCGTCAACATTGGCGAATTCTTTAAAAGCAGTGACAAGCAATTCTTGAAAGTTGGTGGTATTTCTATATTTTGAGTTTGGGGAATTTGGATGAGCTGATTGGTCTAAAGTGTGAAAATACTCTTTGATTATAGATATGAATGTACCATCATCTTCTGTTTTAAGTAACTCATCACCGTTAAGTTCTAGTATGGCTAAGGCGACTTGAAACAAAGTCTTTGGACCCTGTAGAAAGAATATATCCAAAATTCTGAATGCAAATACCAACGGCATGGAGGATAAATACAATGACAAAAACCATGGTAATGACACGACTGATAATTGTATGTCATTTTTTACAATGTGATCCCATAATAATGGCATTGTATTTTGAACCAAGCTCTCGAAGACTCTTTGATCTAATAATGTGCCATACATTGTCTTTGAGTAATATCCAGGCACAATTCTATCACATAGCATGTTTAAGATCCAAAAAGCTTGCTCCTCAGACGTGTAAATGAGCAAGGCTGCCACAACAATGTTCATAGCTTGACAGTAACCAACCTCCGGATTTTTCCATGAATATGCAGTCAAAACTCGTCTCAATTTTTCGATACCTTCTTTCGATTGGTAAGCAGCATATTCTGGTAATGACCGATTCAAATCTTTCTCTATTTCTTCTATTGCAAACGATTTTTTGTCCTTGTTACTATCGAGGAAATGCAAATACTCACCTTGATTGTCAATTCGGAGATATATAGATCCAGAGCATAGTTCCCAGATCTCACCTCTCAAACGATTTGGCAAACCCACTCTAATCAATTTGTAATACAACGGTGTTTTTACCAAAGATAAATGTCTGCCGTGTTCTTTGAAGTAATCGAACCACATCTTCAACTTCGTCTTGTCTCGTAATTCCTTAGCATTACCGGGGAACTTGAAGACTAGACCTAGGCCACCAGGTGGGACATGATCAACTTTCTCATTAGTGATTTTATTTTTGGACAACAAGTATTCAGAATAACAAGTTTGTATAAATGGCTGCAATTTGTTGAGATTAGAAAGGTTCTTTTTCAACATTGTTGATAACTGATGTGCAAATCGCTCACAATCTGATCTCATACCACTTAGATTGATAATGATGTTCATTTTGCTGTAAGTGACTATTTTTAAGGCCAATTCTCCGTACTCCGATGCAATTCTTTCCACCTTTTTCACGGTTGATAAATACAAATTAAACGAACAAAGCTTCCTGTCGTCATTATCCTCATAGATCAAAAAATGTTGGGTCAAGTATGTGTAGCCTTGTGACAATGGCAATTGGAAGTCGTTTTGGTTTGGAACATGATGGTCAGATTTGATTTGTATCACTGAGCCAGATTTAAATATCAAGGTTTCACCATCTGGGATGTTGAATCGATGACAAAACAATTGTTCTCTAGTCAATCCTGAGCCATCCTTCTTATCGAGTATTACTTGCTGAAATGTGTTAATTGCTTTATCTTTGAGATTTTCAAAAAAGGCCATTTTATAGATTCAATTGATCATATATCTATTGGAATTTCTAGGTGGTAACACCGGTATTGAAGATTGGGTGTGACACATTTATTTCCTTAAAGTTTTCTATCAATAAAAAAACCGGTGCTACCAATTACGTAGTTAGATTTGAATGCTTTATTTCGCCTCGATATCATTTGAGACAGGACGAAGAATCAAGTCAGTTAGGTTTCAAACAGAAGAATTGAAACAGTATTCTTCGAGGTTACTAACAAATTCTAGTTTGACAACTCGAAAAATGAGTATAAAGGGATTTGAAAATAAATATATACATTTCAAGCTACATCTATATCACCCTCGACACTATCTTCAGCGGCATTAAAATAATCACGATAGCTTTGATCGGTATTATCTCCTCTTCGAGCGAGTACGTGTGGGTTGTGGCTTCTTCTTCCTTGGTGGATTGAGTGTTTGTGACTCTGTACCTCCGACCGAGAGGGCTCTCTGTCCCTCCCTTGTTTTTGTAAATCATTCAAAGTCGTATATGAGGAATAATTTGAAAGTTGTTTCAATGGTTTGCTGAGTTTCACTTTCTTTTTTGATTTGAATTTATTGCCCAATATCTTACCACTGTGTTGTAAAGTTATTTTGATGACATCCTTCTTCATTTTATTCATAAAATCTTCAGCAGACCAAATCTTGTATTTATATTTCAAAGAGGGCACATTTATGACTAATCGGCTAACGTCTAAAACATGCAAACTGTTTGGAGCCGAAAAACTCACAGTCAACTTGAAACTGACAATCTCCAAATCGATGATAGACTTGAATTTCAATGATCTTGAAATAATTGTTGTTAAATCATCTTCATATTGTTCATGAGAATCACTTTGTTTTTTCAAAAACTTGGTGAACTTACTTGAACTTTCAGAATTTTCGGTATTGGTAGTTTCAAATGATGAAGTGCTCGACCTATGAGAGATCAATTTTGATGAGGTTTGACTGTGGGACGACAGTTTGTTCATTCTCAACATTTTTTTCAATGGGTTTTTTGATGGTGAGTCGTTAGGACTCGATACCGAAACAGGGTCGGAAATGCTCGAAGTAACACTTTGCATGTCCATGTCAGAGCTGTCAGAACTAGTATCTGTTTCCGAATCTTCCAGCAAATCTTCATCCTTTGGAAATAAATAACTTTGCAATTTTTTAGCAGTGACAAAATCTAATTCCAATTGTAACGGTTGTATCTCTAATTTAGCATTTTTGATCACGGGAATACCACCGACTGCTGCTAGTAAAACCCAAGTTATAGAAATTATCGGTACTTCCTTCAGACAAGAATGATCTTCCTCTTGCAAGATCCTCTCATCAATTACAGGAGTCAACAATTGAGGGTATATAGGGTTTTCTTGCAAATTGAAACCTTGAATCATTGATATGTCAAATTTGTTGAGATTCGTGCCATCTACCAAATCAACTCTCATATACTTGGCATCAGCCAAGGCGAAGTCAATAAATGGTTTTCTTTCATCGTCTAAGAAATGCCATATAACTTGATCACATAAAATATTCCAGTACTTGGTAGATTGTTTTGTGATAGATTTATTTCTCATTCTCAAAGCCTTCATAATGAATAATAATTCGAGTTTGGACTTTTCCATTTCAAGCTCTAATATTTTCAAGTATTTCTTTTCTTTGTCAGACAAAATTGCACCTTTTTGATCGAAATTGAACAAAATCTCCTTATACTCTCTGATCAAATGTTGCAAACTTTTAACTTTGACATCATATCCCTTAAAATCAGACGCGTCAGCAATGGACATCAATCTCTCTAATCTTTCAGTAAGAGTGTCTCTCTTATGACTACCAATCAACAATTCGGTGATAACAAAGTATATACTCGAGTATTGATCCGAGGTAGCACTCAATACTACTTTTGGTAGATATACTACCAACTCATTACCCTCAGTCGTGGTTTGATCAACAAGCAATTGATTAGGATTTTTGTAAATAACTGCAACTGTGTTTTTCTCACTCACCAAATACTCATGAGCCCAAGATCCATCGTAACAAATCTCGCATTCAAACCAAGGAGGCCAATGGGAGTCTAATGACATATATGCATGGGTTGTGAATTTTGAAGTTGACTGATTTCGCTCGGCTTCGTTTTTGTTGACAACAAATAATTGCTGGTCTCTTAGCAAAACTCCATACCTGGTTTCAACTCTAGCTGTCATTTCATTATCAGTCATAATATTCATCCTGTCTCTGATATTTATATCAATGATCCTTATCTCTAGATCCTTACTCGTTAGCAACACACATGAATCAGGTACTTTTTTACTGATCATTTGAATTTGAGGATGGATCAATTTGATCAAATACTTAAACTCAGCTTCGTTGTCTGGATCAGAAATGTTTTCCAATTCATCATCAAAAGAGTCAAGTACATCTTCACTTTTCCTGAATTGCTTGTTGAACATACGATTTTCCAAATTGATGTTTTCATCGTAATCTCTGTGGTTTTCATCCATGACTTTCTCAACCAAGTCAACCGCAACTTTGGTCATGTAGTAAACGTGACTTTTTCGATCTTGTATTCTCTGCAAATAACTTATGAAATACTCTTTAATGTCATCATCCCATTTCAATTTCAAATTATGCAAAATAAATCTATTATGAAATTCAGCTACAGATGAAAAGTTAGCGGCCGAAAGAAGCTCACTTTCTGATAAGTGTGAGGAATAAGCTGATAAATTCGATTTCTGTTTCAGTAATGAATGATCATCATTCAACTTCTCGTCAATTTCCAAAAATTGATCGTGTGCTTGCTTTACAACATCCAACTTCTCATTAATAATTTGTGATTGTTCTTGATAGCGCTGAACAGAATCTTGCTCACCTATGTTTTCGGCTTTCCTTCGTTTTTCATCACAATCTTTAAGATCTTCTGTCAAATCTTCGATACGACTTTTCAAAATTCTACTTTGCACAGCTGCCGGTTTATCCAAATCCATTAAACAATGATGAATTTTTTCTCCACCAAATGGAAACGGTCCATCTTTTTGTAAAGTGAATTCTCTAAAGTAAGAAAATCTCGGTGTGCAGAAAAATGGTAAGATTCTAATTTTTGGATATGGCGAAAGCGTCTCTCTTAACTCCAATTCAATGAAATCTTCCGGATCAACCCATGAATAATCGCCATCATAAATTTCAACGTTATTTAACCAACTTGTGAATTGAGAACCCTCAACTGGAATATGAAACTTGGCATTCATATGTGAGCGATTATTGGATGAACCAGTGGTTGATGAATCATCGGTCAAATATGTCAACAATTTGCCACTAAGAGAAGTATCATTGAATAATGCATTTAAAAATCTGACGTCTGCATCTTCTATATTCACTTCCGCTTGATTCATTTTCAAATGCTTGATTTGAGCTCTTCTTTCTAATTTCTTATTCACATAAGTGACAAGCTCTTTTCTTTGATGTAGATCAATCTCACATTTTTGAAATTTACCTTTCAATCCAGTAAATGCAACTCGGTTCTTCTTATCACCATCTTCATTACTTGAATGCATGTACAAATGTGATATTGTTATCGGGTTAAATATGAATTCGTATTTCATAGTGTACATATGATTTCCAAACTTGATCTTGTATTTCTTTGCATTATGTTGTTGAAATAGCTTACCTGCTTTGATTGGTGGTGGTGAATAGTGAGCCAAAGTGTCCCACCAGTAAAAGAAATGATGAAACGACAAAGGAGTGAAAAAAGCAGTATTGAAAGCTTCACCATTGTTTGCTTGAGAGACCACCGACAATGCCATATGCACATAATCTGATCTATAATCTAGAAAAGAATCAGGATGAAACTCGTTACTTGGATTTGTGATCATCACTTCATAATGTGGTTTGAAAACAGAGCATCTCAACTCTTGATCAGATAATCGTTTAGAGTAGTGTTTGTTTCGTTCAAACATGAAACC
Source organism: Insectozyma corydali (assembly GCA_003706475.3). Classification (NCBI taxonomy): domain Eukaryota; kingdom Fungi; phylum Ascomycota; class Pichiomycetes; order Serinales; family Debaryomycetaceae; genus Insectozyma; species Insectozyma corydali. The sequence continues at coordinate 19,988 of PPLL03000026.1, forward strand.
AAGTACCCATTTAACTCTATCGGTAGATGTTAATTTGATACATTTCTTCTCAAATTTCTTAGCTTCGAGATCAACATCAGGGGTGATTTCGTCATGGTCGTCGTAGAATAAACTCCAGATGTTCTTCTCCTCCATTGAATAGTTTGGAATTGCAAAAATGAAATCATCACTAGTTAAAGAAACTAGGTCTTTTGGGTCTATTGTACCATCAATGACCAAGTTGACATTGTTTTTCCAACAAAAGACAAAACCAGAATCTTTCCCAACCAATTGATACGGTGATCTACCGCTTTTCATATGAAGGCATAGCTCGTTTGAAACATTAAACTGGTATTTTCCATGCATTATTAAAGGCAACTTGTCCCAAAATCCGATGGGGCTATCATCGATGGCAGGTTTTGAAAAGTTCTCGAATGTTTGACCTAAAGATGACAATGCCGGTTGATATGCTTTGCACCAAGTAATTGTGCATGCTCTATCAGTGTTCAAATCGCATACAAAATCAGAGCATATTTTGACACTAGTTAAAGTTCTCGGTACGTAAGTTGAGTAAAAGTTATCTGCAATACCGTTTTCTGACACTGCTGGGGAATATGGGACATAGATATACCTAAGTTCCTCCTTCCTAGTGAATAACTTTTCATTTACCACCACATTAGCTTTCATGTGTATGGTTGGCATCTTAGGGTTCGAACTGGTAGGAAACGAAGCCAATGGAAGTGGGTAGTCTCTAAGAATCATGTAAAATTTCCTAGCCTTTAGCTCAAAAAATAATGGTACCAAGATTGAATAATGCAATTTCGGTTGCTTTTTAGCATACTTGTATAAAAAGTCATCTATATCGCCTCCTTTGAATTTTTCTAATGTCAAATTGACATCTCTGAATAAAGTGCCACATAAAGGAGACCCTTCACTATAGTCCAAGATATCATATTTGTCTTTCATAACATCTGGGATATTGTCTTTACCCCAAACGTTATCAGCTCTAGCTCTCCACGTCTCATGTTTAACTTGTCTAAATAATTTGAATTTTCTACACCATGATTTGCCAAAATTCTCAAGTAATCTTAATTTTCCGGCTTCAATTTCATCTTGAGCTTCTTTTTTCGAGTATTTTGGAGTGTGTTCTTCAAGTTTCTCGTCAATGGTTTCCTTAGGTTGTGGTTGTTTTCTTCTTTTGAATATTTTATCTTTCAAACTAGTAGTTGTTACATTGTTCAGGCTTTGATAAGAATCTTGACTATTGGTTGGCTTTATAGGAGGAGGTCGATTTGACAAACCTATTTTCTTTTCCACGTCATTTTCGGTGACATCATCCTCACTTGCATATGCCATGATTTCCTTGGACTTTATCTCAAACGCTTTCAATTTTCTCATTCTTTCCTTTTGCTCAATAAGACCTAGTTCAAAAATCATCGCCAATTCATTCTCGAAAGGGTCATTCTCAATGCTCAAACCTAAGACTTGAGTTTTTAGATTGACATGTGGGAAATTAAATGCGTCTTTCTCTGTTGGGTATATTCTTTCGAACTCCTCAGCTCCCCAATTGAAATACATAAAATTTTGATTCAATTGTTTGATTGCTTTGAAGAATGTGATAGTATTGTCAATTACTGTATAAAATAAGAATTGATGGGGAATGTTAAACAACACAGACCTAGTAATGATTTCAAAAGAAGCGGAGTGTAAAGATTTTGAAAAATCAACACTAAATGTGGGCTCTTTGATAATCAACAACCTCGCCCATAGTTTTGTTGCTGGCTGAACAACATATAACCTCGCATTTTTTATGGTTGTTGATTTTAAAATTAATGCATTTTTTAATTTAGCTGATTCAATTTCAATCAAGACATCGACATTTTTGGGTAATCTTACAACACAAGCCACCGAGTCCAAACTCACGTCTAATTTTAATTTTTTCCTCGGCCCCGTTAATTTTTTCATCTCGTCTTTGCTGCAATTTGATTCTACAGTGGGTGCAAATTTTTGCAACATTGTTCTTGCGTAAAACACACACCAGAGTAAAAACATATCAATCCTCCCATCAATCTCAGGTACGGATAATATCAATTTATTGATATCCCTATCATCTAATTTTGAATCGTTGGTCAATAGAATATCATGGACACTAAGGACGTTCTTAATCCTTCTAGTATCAGTGTCATCCTCCTCGTCAAACTTGTTGCTTGTTAATGAATTCAAACTCGATATATCTTCCATTTCGGAATCTGTGTGTTGCAATTCAGTGACTTTATCAAAATCAGTTACGTACTCGGAAGGGTTTTCACTCAATGTAAATGCTTGTAAGGTTTTAACGGAAAGTTCAATAAATTCTTTTTCTAATTTATAGCATCCATCTATCTGAGTAATCTTTACCGAAACTCCCCTTCTAAAATCGGCCATGTCAATTTCTTTACCTAGATCGTTATCGTAAAACTTTTCACTCGGCAAACCTTCCTTACAAATGATATTTAGCAATATACTATCCAATTGAAACCTCACGGAGGTTAAAAACGATGGTAAAATCTCAAAAAGTTTAACGGTTAGATCCTGACTAGACTCTGCTCCTTCCAATAAAGGTGGGCGATCATACTCCAAATCTAAATCTTTATACTCGTCGTATTTCTTATTGAAGTAAACAATCTGTCGATTTCTGAACTGTCTAACTAAATGAAAAAAGTTGGCATTTACTGATTTGAACTTTACAGTCTTACTTGTCATTTTTATACTCAATTGCTTTTCAATTAAATTATAGGAAGTCAATAAATTGAGTTTAGAAAGATTCATGGTATTTCCGTCAGCTTCCCCTAGTATATTCTTCAACTTGAATAATAAATTGAGTGAGTGTTTATGAATTTTGTCTTTTTCAACTAATTTTTGATAATCTCTGGTGAAAATTTTGTACAATATCGATGAGATTGTCAATGATATTACCAAATTTGAGTTTGAAAATCTATTGAAAACTTCTTTCTTTGACCTTCCAAGTTGTGGTAAATGCAAATTAAACTTTACACCTGACACCACTAATTTTGAACTTATTGTTTTTAGCATGGTTGATGCAATGTTCAATTTTGTAATGAATTCTTCTTTTCTATGAACTCCCGTAGCTTTCTTCATTTTGTTCATTCTTCGCTTCATTATTTTGTTCCTCAATATTTGAATTAAAATATCTTGTTGATCATAGTAGAAATCAAATATTGGATTGCTAAATGCAATATTCAAATCGAAATTTATAAACGCATTGGAACTTTCATCGTGATTCAACAAAGCTTGGCTCACTCTAAGTATTTCAATAGGACAAACTTCATAGGACACCGTACCGGATGGCAATTCGAAGCATTTGGACTCCAAATGAAAAAATTTAAATGACGTGACGTAGATTCCTAACTTGAGATTCTTTTTCAATTGCGAATAATCAATTTTTGCAAGTTGAAACTTGAAATTGGATAAATTAACTGAAACTTGTTCATGGGATAATGTAAAGTCTTCAAGTGTGATTTCAGTCGTTGAGTAGAGCTCCATCAAATTCTGTACAAAATGAGTATACTTAACCACATCTATGATCTCGACGTTCTCATCTGGATGCTCTGGCTGGTTCGCTTGGGTTTTGTTGAACTTATCCGAGAAACTCTCCAACGGTATATTCAATCTTCCTACTGATAAATTTGTGACAAAGTTTTTGAAATAAACCGAAATTTTATGTTTAACGTTGACGTCGCAAGATGTGACAGCTTGACAATTGATAAATAGTTCAAAATTTCTGTATAGATCAAATTTTGTCTCATTTGACTTTTTCATAATCAATCCATTGAATGATGATAATGTCAATCTCATTTCATTATCTGCAAACAAATGAGCCTCGATTCTCAAATAGTCAACAAAAAAGGCATAGTCTCTTAGTTTTTCTTGATTATTGAACGTTGTTCGAAATACATGGACGTTAATCTTGTTCAATATTTTTGTTTGCATGAAATAATCGTAAAACAAAGTAGGAACTCTGAAAAATAGTTCTTCCTGTAGTGAAATTTCATGTAATTTCATCTTGTTCTTTTTTGGTACCGACGATGGGCCATCCGGTTTAGAGTTGATCTTGACCGTAACATCAATAAGCTCAACATTGATTAGTTTGAATTTGGACCCCAAATTCGTTTGGAGAAAGTTGAATCTTAGTAGGGCTTTTCGAATGTAAATTCTCTTTCCCGGTAAGGTTATTGTAATTCCTCGTAATGATAGGAAGCCAATATATTTGATGGAAATGTGTGGCAAAAGATTGACTAGAACCAATAATAGTAGGTACGATACACTTAAAAAAATGGTTAGGTAATATAGACTAATCATGGTGAGATTATAGAATTGAATGTTGGTTCTCGAAACTCGTTTCCTGCCAAGTTATTGACTCGAATGATGGGATTGATGGGTGAATTATGTAACGGTTGAGTCTAATTGTTTCAATTTAAAATTAATAATCTAAATAAATTTATTAGCAATAATTTGCACCAAATAAGCATGAGATAGCCGACAAAAAAATATAATAAACTTTCCTAAGAACTACATAAGGTCAGCTTGTAAAGCCTGATTACGAAATCGTAGGACTTTTGCTACCAAAAGTGTATAACTACATCAACGTGAGATATCTCATAAATTAATTTAGCTTACATAGATGAATTACAAAACGGTATTTTCAACAAAAAAAAACCGAATTATAATTGAAATAAGCAGCAGTTAACACATGCTAAGAGTCTGATTCTGACGATGTAAAAAGCTCCCACCGCTGTTGGTGCTACTCAACTAGACACTCAAGTCCAAATGGCAGATGGCCTGAGACTTTTGACTTTCATAATTATATGAAAGTTATTATTCAAATAGTTGAATTCTGGCACCAAATTTTTTACGCTCGAAAATTCTTCGGACTTAAATTTATCTTTTTCAATGTTTCGTCCGGTGGTTCCATGATCTAATAGTATTTTAGTTTCTCGATCTTAATTGTGAGTACACCTCGTACAGCTTTTGTAGTATGGCACAGATTGAGCAAATTCAAAGCATTGTGATTGATTGCAAACGTTTCACACCAATATCAACGTGGAAACAAAAACACAAGTCAACTTGTCGGCTTTAATTTGATTTCGTGTTTCTTGTTCCCTCTTTAAGTTAGTGTGTATTTCTCAATAGAACGGATGATGAAAATACCCGACGCAAGTAAATTTCAGTTACTGAAAAGAGTTAAGATTTAATAAAAAAAAGAAAATTTCTCAGATTTACAATTGGAGAACCTCAGTCGAACTCCCTTTACCTTGTCATTTTTCCTTTCTACTGCGACTGAGCGGAGAGTCTCAGTGTCTAGAATAGTCTTTGTTTTGTAAGTAGGCTTTAAACATTACTACATCGAGAAATGTTTTTTGTAAGGTATGAATTATTCAACAAAAAAGTATAGTCTCATTGCCTATCACTGTTGATGAAGTGATAGTGTGTGTTTCCTGGACCAACAAAGAAAGCTCACAACCTTTTATTATTTCACCTTTGAAAGGGTCTTTAACATGAGTGATAAAAAATAATTACAATAATTACAATTTATTTTCCTCTCCCCTTGACCTGCATATTTCAGATCTGCAAGATCTCAAAATTACCATATTGGGTAAACAAATATATGCCAAATGTTATGAGATTGCATCACCACCTTCACCTTATCCTCTGTTTTTTACAAGACAAGCTTTGTGTATAAATTAATTGAACATTCCATGCATTTGTGTTCTTTAATATTATCTTTACAGCTTAGATTTGATACATTTGTAAATTATGAAGTTCAGCACAATTTTTACAGTCGGTACATTGTTATTGTCAGCTACTGCAGCACCACTTTCTGACGAAGTTAGAATTACAGATTTGACGGTCAGAGAAGCTGAAGCTATCAATGCTATAAACATCAATTTACAACATTATAACCAAAAAAGAGACGAAATATCAATTAGAGAATTGCGTAAGAGAGAAGAAAGCGCAGTTACTGGAATTTTGGAATTAATTAAAAACACAAATTTAGGTCCAACTATTATCAAGTACATTATTGATGACCCAGAGTTATCTAAAGAAGCTACCAGTGTAATTGTTCAAGCTATTAAACTTGGTTACATCAATTTGAATGCATTGTTAAAATCATTAAACGACTCGGGTTTGGCAGTTTCAGTCATTCAAAACTTAATTAATGATTGTCAATTCTATGCGGAAATATTCAAAATTGTTGAAAGATTCATTGCTAATTTACCTGAAACAATTGGTAGTTTGATAGGTTTGAATGCTGCCACGGTAAATAATCAAATTAATGCTGTTACCAATTCAAAGAGGGATATATTTATGCAAGTTGATCCCCAACCATTACCCATATTCAAAAGAGAAGCAAATATTACTTTAACTCAATTGTTTGAGTCTCTTAAGGATTCTGGATTGGCAAATCAAGTCGTGGACGCTTTAGTTGTGGATGACAATTTCTATACTTGGGGTGCTGATTTGATTTCACAATTATTTAGCTCAGGTGCAATCACTTTTGGCTCATTATTAGAGGCAATCGTTCAATCAGGTTTGGTTCCAAGTATCATTGAAAATTTCTTGAGTATAAGTACATTGGAATCAGTGATTGTCAATGCTTTAGCTGCAGCATTTGGTAATTGTAAGAGTGTTACTCCAACTACAACACTTCCAACAACGACAGCTGGGTCCCCAACTCCATCAGTTCCGGTAATAACTGCAACTACTGCTCCATCAGTGTCAGTCTCAGGTGTCACTGTGACAACTGGTTCTCCTACTATTGCTACTAGTATCCCAGTTCATACAGGGTCGAATTGTAAAAGAAGAAAAAGAAGTTACTAGTTCTACCGCTTTGTTTGATTTTGTTTAGATATCATCTACTTTAATGTATACTTTAAAATTTAATTGTTCTACTTAAAATCTATCAATTGGTTATTTAATTTTTTGCAACCAAATAATTTTTTTTTTCTTGTATGGCATTTGACACAAAATGCAAGATCCGTTAAAGTTAAATAAATTCATGCAGCCTTTTGTGCTTTTTGCGTTGAAACTGCAATTAGCCAACTCCACCTTATTTCACTGCAACGAGAAGTAAACCTTTAAATATTACCATATCTGGTTACAACTTTATTTTGCAACATTGTGTCCCTTTTCTACACTCAAATCATCTATTAATATGATCAGTTGTCAAATTTCCATATAAATTAGGTGAAATATCCCATTCAAAATTTTGTTTATATCTAACATCTTTACTCATCAATTATAATGAAATTAAATCTTGCATCAGCCACCTTAATCTTAGCCTCCATTTCAACAATTGCCGGTGCTCCAGTCACTGAAGATATTAAAATCACCGAGTTGACTACTAGGGATGCTGAATCAATCAATAATGCCATTGCTAACTTGCATCATTATAATCAAAAAAGAAACTTAATACCATCTAGAGAATTACACGCTAGAGAAAATGAAATTGTCACTGATGTTTTAGAATTGATCAAAAACACGAATTTAGCACCACTGGTTATTAAATTTTTCATTGACGACCCAACTTTATCCAAAATAGCAACCAATGTTATTGTCACCGCTGTGAAAAACGGATGGATTAACATATCAACTTTGTTGAAATCTTTAAATGACTCCGGTTTAGCTGTATCAGTCATTCAAGATTTGATTAATGATTGTCAATTCTATGCTGAAATTTTCAAATTGGTTGAACAAGAAATTGCCAACTTACCTCTGGAAATTGCTGGATTGCTTGGATTGAACTCCGCCACCGTTAGTGCTAAAATTTCCGCTGCTACTGACAATGCCAAGAGAGAATTGATGGTTGAAAGTGAACCAGTACAACTCTTAACTAGAGACACAAGTGATACTTTAACATCATTGATGGAGTCATTAAAAACCTCAGGTTTAGCTAATCAAGTTGTTGAAGCTTTGGTAACCGATGATCAATTCTACACCTGGGGTGCTGATTTGATCAAACAATTATTCGAAACAAATGCTATCAGTTTGAGTAGTTTGTTGACTGCATTAATTGACTCAGGTTTGGTTCCAACCATCATCAAAGCATTCTTAAACTTTGACACTTTAAAATCCGTTGTCGTCAACGCTTTAGCTGCTGCATTCGGAAATTGTAAAGACACAACTCCAACAACCACATTGAAATCTACAACTGCAGGTTCTGCCACCCCAACAGTCTCAATTCCTACCGGAACCACTGCTCCATCTATCTCTGGTGTCTCAACAACCTCGGGAGGTTCAGTCACTACAGGTGTTCCAACCACTACTTCAACTGGTACCAACTGTAAAAGAAAAAGAAGAAACTACTAATACCAATAATCAATCTTCACTTCTTCCACGTTTCAATTAAGTAATATCAATTTTTATTTTTTTCACGGAAAGACAAAAAAATACTCCACACATAATGTTTCGGTAACAAGTCGATTGTTCTTATTTAGGGTCTAGATGGTGGTCTGTAGTGGTTTTATAGTCTTGAACATATATACATAAGCTTTCGTTTTTCATCTTTTCTTCTTGATATGAAAAAATAGTCAAAAAAAAAAAATAAATAAATAAATAAAAAAAAAACGCGACTACAAACAGTAAACAATTGACTTGTCATCATAAGCATGCCAGGGTATGTAATATATACAATAATAAAGCTCCATACTAACGTAAATCAGAGAGACAGTAACATTGCAGGTGGGACAATGTGGGAATCAGGTTGGTCTACAGTACTGGCAACAGCTAGCGTTGGAGCATGGTCTCAATAATGATGGATCATCTACTCCATACCCCATGAATCGAGATCAATTACATTTTGAACATAATGACCAAAGCACTGCCACTCATTTCAGCTCGTATAGAGAAGATCATCCTGAACTTTTTTATACTTTATCTGAGTCAACGAATACATACACTCCAAGATCTATATTAATAGATCTAGAGCCAAGCGTGATAAACAAATGCATGACCAAATTACCAATGATCAACCCAAGGAACGTGCATCTAAGCGAGCAAGGTAACGGGGCTGCAAATAATTGGTTGAATGGATATCATTATGGTAATGAGAATATCGAAGAATTGATAAATTTAATTGATCGCGAACTAGACAAATGCGATAATTTATCTAATTTTCAATTGATACATTCAGTTGCAGGAGGGACTGGGTCTGGAGTTGGCTCGAAATTGTTGGAAATTCTTAATGACAGATTCAATCATAAAAAACTAATCAACACATTTTCTATATTCCCGTCGAATGAGAAAACAAGTGACGTGGTGGTACAACCATATAATAGTATTCTCACTTTAAAACGATTGATCGAATTTAGTGACGCCACTTTTATATTTCATAACGATGCTTTAAACAATATAGAGAATATTTATAACAACAAACATAACAATCTTATAATTGAGAATAAAGATAACAAATTTCAGAGTGCTAATAAGTTGATTGCAAACATCACATGCTCACTTTCAAACCCGCTAAGGTTTCCAAGCTATATGTACTCGTCGATGGAATCTATACTATCGACATTGATTCCAACTCCAGACTTGAAATTTTTAACATCATCAATATCCCCATTCAGTTCGACAAATTCCCATCACGTTGCTAACGAATATGATATGATACTCGAATTATCAAATGACAAGTATAAAACAAATCGGGTCACCAGCAGCATCTCTTACATTTCGATGATGAATTATTTAATTGGAAATAATCTTGATAGAAGAGAAATAAGAAAAGGAATATTGAAAGCTCAACAAAGAACAAATTTTGTACCGTGGACAACTAGTTCAGTGTCAATTGTGCACGGCAAAAAGTCTCCGTACCTAAATAATGTTTCATTAGACGGTATACAAGTGACGAACAACACCTCCATTGTCGACGTCTTCACTAAAATAATAAAGCAGTACGATTTATTGGTTAAGAGAAAAGCCTATTTGAATACTTATACTGAAGATAATAGTATAGATGAGCAAAACAGGTTGTTGGGTATGTTTGACGATTGTAGAGAATCGGTTATGAAAGTGGTTGAAGAATATAAAGCATGTCAAAAAATCAGTTATTTTGACGACGATGATATAGATATCGATATGTAATTGCAATATTTATAAGCTAACTTGATAGTTGTTATAATTCGATCTGATTCAATTATTTTGATTGAAATAGCGTCCGGAATTAAAATATACATTTGGTAGCACAATAAATTAATTATGCTGATTACGTAATGATCGCGGATTTAAATATACATTTGGTAGCAAAATGATTCATTTAGATTTGATAACAGATATGGCGCTAATTTTTAAGACGGAATTTTCAACCACCACAATTCTCAATTTGAACGTATTACTAATATCAATAAATACTCACTTGAATATTCAAACTTTTCTTCAACATTTGCAACATGTCGATTGATCACTTGATCTCAAAAAGAGCTAGCAGTAGAACCTCCTCCCATTTCACTCAAGGTCCGAATGAGGTACCACCAAAAGGATTTAAGCCTCATTCTAAACCATTGGCATTGTCTTATGGTATGCCGAACGACGGATTTTTTCCAATTGATTCAATTGATGTGAATTTGGTTGAGTATCCATTTGAAAACACGGTGAAAATCAATTCAATCACAAACAATTCTTTAGAAAGTTTGAGTTTAGTTGGTTCTGTAAATGGTGCCCAAACGAAAACACCTCCTTTAGACACAAAACGCCTGATTCACATCGAGAGACACACTACTGATCCAAACTTGATTGATTTATCAACAGGATTACAATACGCGAATGTTGGAGGACACGATCCTTTGATCAAATTCACAAAAGATTTTATAATCAAAACGCATGAACCAGGATACTCCATTTGGGACTCATTTATTACTACAGGTGCAAGTGATGGTTTAAACAAAGCTTGTGATGCTATTTTAGACAAAGATGATGTTATCTTAGTGGAGGAATTTACGTTTGCGCCTTTTCTTAGATTCAGTGGTAATGCAGGTGCAACGGCTATACCAGTGAAATTAAATATAGATTCTGATTCACAAGGTATTGATTACGAATATTTAGTTGATTTGTTGGAGAACTGGCTGACTCATCATCCAAGCTTGCCAAAACCAAAGGCATTGTACACCATTGCTACAGGTCAGAATCCAATTGGTACTACCCAAACGCTCGAGTTGCGTAAAAAAATTTACCAGTTGTCTAAGGAACATGATTTTTTAATTATTGAAGATGATCCTTATGGATACTTGACCTTACCAAAGTATCAAAAGCCAGAGATTGGATTACATTTCAAGTTGAATCAATACATCACCATTGATGATTATTTAGCCAATCATTTGACTCCGTCGTACTTGGAGATTGACACAGAAGGTAGAGTAATTAGAGTCGAAACGTTCTCGAAATTATTTGCTCCTGGATTGAGATTAGGATTTGTCATTGCTCATGAAAAAATAATCAATGCAATTAGGAACTATTCTGAAATTGTCAATAGAGGAGCAAGTGGATTATCCCAGCTTATCGTGAACAACGTCATTCAACAGCATTTCAAAGGAGTCGACGGCTGGATACAATGGATTTTGAAAATGAGGTTGACTTATTCACACAGAAAAGATTTATTATTACAAACAATTTTGGAATCCGAGGCTTATAAGAAAGGATTGGTTGACATCATCGATCCAAAAGCGGGTATGTTTGCAACTTTAAAGATTAATTTTCCCAAAAATGTGGACATTCTTGAAAAAGTGAAATTATTACAATGGAAATTTATTGCCAATGGGGTCTTAGCCGTGCCAGGAAGCAACATGACGGTTGATTCATCCTTCAGTAAAGATAGAAGTAACTTCTTCAGACTATGCTATGCACCTGCCAATGACGATAAAGAAATTGTAGAAGGTGGTAAAAGATTGGTTGATAGTGTTTTAGAATTTTTTAATAATAACTTACAATTTTAATCGTTTGGTTGATTCAATTTTTTTTTTTTTTTTTTGTCTTTTACGTACGTTTCTTATCAACAAAACTAATTCACCAACAATGTCATTCAACTTTGCAAACTTCACTAAGGATCTCAGATCAATTGGTGACAAAATCTCTAGTGAATTTAATAAGGAAGTGGTTCCATTGGCTCAAAGAACATCCAGGCTCGTACAAGAAAAAATTGGTCAGGTCAATAAGGACGATATCAGTCAATTACCAAGTGAATATGTTGATTTGGCTAATAAATGTAATAATATTGAAAAATTGTACAAGAATGTTCTTAAGATTACCAGCAACTATGAAAATGAAAGTTATGATTACCCAACCAATTTACAAGAATCAATGAATGAATTCAGTAAAAATATCACCACCAGAGTCACCAACTTATCCAAAGCCACAACCACAGCTGAGGCACAAGCAGCTTTGATTAATCCAATTACAGGTGAATTTAAACCACCTAAAACTTTGTATCATGCTTTGAGTAGAGCTACTGACGCTTCTGTTTTGACTAAAGATACCGGAAATCATGATCCTCTTATCAAAGGCTTAGATTTATATCTGAACAATTTGAATAAAATCGCCAACGCAAGATTGGGACAAGATCAATTAATCAAATCTAAGTTCAACAAACCATTATCCACTACATTAAGATCGTTAATATCTCAATCTAATAATATTCAAAAAAAAGTTGAGCAGAAGAGAATCGATTACGACTTATCAAGGTCCAATTTAACCAATAATTCCAATCCAAACAAGGAACCTCAGTTGAGAGTAGACATGGAAAATGCAGAGGATGAATTTGCAAATACTGTGGAAGATGCTATAAATATAATGCAAAATGTATTGGAAAACGCCAAACCTTTACAGGAATTCTTAGCTTTGATCAATGCTCAATTGGCATATCACAAATTGGCATACGAATTATTGAATGGTATGATTGGAGAGTTTGAATCATTGATTGATGAGCAAAGTAAAACCGAATCAAATAATAATAGAGAAAGTGGTGATTTTGATATTTGAATTAAATGTATATTTACAGTGCTCTTAAAGCTTCTAATCTCATATCTATGGCGCTTTCGTCATTTTCAAATGGTTTGCCTTCCAACAATTTGGCGTGGATGGATTTAAGTGCTCGAAGTGTGTCTTTTTCATTTATGACTGCACTTATGTTGATTTCATTTGCTCCTTGACTGATCATTTCAATATTAATTTTTTCATCGGCTAATACTTTGAACATATTACCTGCTATACCAATGAAATTTACCATTTGCTTACCAACCAAGGAGACAATTGTCATTTTTCTAGTGACATCAACTGATCCCATTTTCTTCAAATCTTCCAATGCGTGCTTTAGGTGAGATTCTGAATCTGACTGTATAGATAATGCCATTGAAACATGAACTTCTGAAGTTGATATTAAGTCCACAACCAATTTATACTTGTCCAAGGTGGTGAAAATATGAGCCAAAAATCCATGACTCAAGGTTTTTTTATTAGAGTGGATGTTTATCACCACTATATCCTGTTTTGCAGTGATGGCAGTGGCTGATCGTTTTTTATGAGTAGTGATATAATTCAAAGGTAATGTTTCGTATGCTGCTGGTGGGTGTGGAGGGGTTTCTTCACCTCGTCTAGCTATATTGTCTGGATAAATAATTGTTCCTTTCCCCTTTGGATTTTCAACATTTTTGATCCTGATGGGGATTTTTGCTTTTATGACTTGTTCCATAGTGAATGGATGGATCACTTCTGATCCGTAATAGGTTAATTCAGCTGCTTCTTCAGGAGTAACAGAGTCCAATAATCTGGCATTAGGAACTTTTCTCGGGTCAGCAGTGAATATACCATCTACTTCTTTCCAAATTTGTAATTCGTCAGCTTGTGTTCCAACTGCAGCTAATGCAGCACATAAATCGGTGTATCCCCTACCTACTCCATTTAGTAATCCACCGGGAACGATACCAAAGTAACCAGTCAAAACAGGAATGGCGTCTTGATCGGGTAAATTACTTATACGCTTACCAATTTCTTTGGATAAGAATTTATAAAATGAGTCATCAAACCCATGATTGAAGTCAAAGTTCATTGGTATCAAATCTGATAAATTTATGTAGTGGGCATTCAATCCGTGGTCTTTCATCAATGCAGTCATGAACAAACATGATAGTTTTTCACCAATTGACATAATTGAATCTAAAGATCTCGCGCTGATTTCACCAATGATTTGACAAGCGTGGAGTAATTCTTTGCCATGAGACAATTCTTCCTTTGTCTCTTTAATCAATTGTTGTTTTATTTCAGAATCTTGTATCTTATTTGCGTTTTGTATATGATCTTGTTCGATAATTTTCAATAATGAATCGAAATCCTCATTATTAGAAGCTAATTCAGCAGACTTGATCAACCTGGAAGTAGTACCTTCCAGTTTAGTGTTTGAGGATCTGGCAGAGCATACAATTGCAACTCTGTTATTTTTAGAAAACTCCTTGACTATATCATCAACGATATTTTCTGGAAATTTTCCAACTGAAGTACCACCGAATTTTTGAATAATCCACCCAGAAGATGTTGAAGGAGAATTGGATCTGTTTAGGTCTAGCACTGAGTTATAGGATCTTGCTGTTAGTGAAGGGGATCTAGACATGGTTTAGGAGAAGAATGGTTGTTGTTCGGATGAAAATTATTTATGACTAACGGTTGGAAAATGAGTCAATAATAGAAAGAGAAAAAATATTATGTAGCACAAAAGAAAAAACAAATAGAGTACGTAAAACAGGGCATACTTCCAATGCGAAAACGGCCTCGTCCCATCGTAGCGCGATCCCTCCAAAAACTACATTTGGTAGCCCCGTTGATTTGGTCTTTCTAACTTTTGTGCTCATCAAATCTTTTATGATCTGATATTTGAAAATTAATTTGCAACATGAGCAAAAGAGAAGGAGAATCTTTAACAAAGAAAGATATCAAGAAATTGAACACCAACTATAGTCACTCTGAAATTAAATCATTCTTCAATAATGAGATTTGGAATGATCAATTTCAAAATCACTTAAAACAAGAAATTTCATCTAGTCAACCTTATAGATGGGGAACAATCAAGCATTTGATCAATGATGAGTTGCTCAGAAATGTGAGAAAAGAAGTATTGAATGAAATTGCATTCACAAAGAAGGAAACTGATATTTACAAGGTGTACCAATCGGGAGATTTGGCTAATTTGTCCGGACTAGATTGGGATGATCTCAGTAGACTACCTTCACTATATAAAGTTAGATCAGCCATCTACTCTCAAGAATTTAGAGATGTCATAAGTAAAGTCACGGGGTGTGGTAAATTGTCAGGAATCAAGACTGACATGTCGATAAATACGTATGTCAAAGGATGTCATTTGTTAACTCATGATGATGTCATTGGATCACGTAGGGTTTCGTTTATTTTGTATTTGCCAGACCCTGACCATAAATGGAAAGAACAATTCGGTGGTTCTTTAAGATTATTCGACTCTATAGTGCCCAATGTCCCTAAAACCGATTATTATTGTAAATTAACACCTCAATTTAATCAAATTGCATTTTTCACGGTACAACCTGGATTATCATTTCACGACGTAGAAGAGGTTAGGGAAAACAAGCATAGGTTGTCTATACAAGGCTGGTTTCATATCCCACAAGAAGGAGAAGAAGGTTACACGCCTGGAGAACAGGAAAAAGTAGAAAATCTATCAACCTTACAACAATTACAATCTAAAGAATTACAAGAATATGATTTTCCAAAATTGTATAGAGATAATTTCTCACCACAAGAGCTGAAAATTATACTACAAAGTTTATCAAAAGATGATTTGAAATACCTAGGTGAATTCCTCAATCCGATGTACTTGAAGGATGAAGCATTGAAAAAATTGAGGGAGACGTTTGAAGAAGAATCTGTGGTTGAGCTAAATGAATTTTTAAATGAACAATATTCTACAGTGTTAAAAGATGCTATGAGAAGTCACGAAATTGATGTTCCAGCACCTAAATTATCAAAAGATGTGGAGTTTCCTTGGAAAGTTGCCGTTCCGCCTCATAAACAAAGGTTTATGTATATTGATGGAAAATCCAATTTTGAGCTAAATGAAGAGAGCATAAATTATGTAAATAAAATAGGGCCACAAGAAATGCCCAATTTCAATCTAATCAATTCGAAAATAGAAGCAGATAATAAATTGATTCGGTTGGCAAAACTTCTTAAATCCATTCTGTTTAAGAAATGGTTGAAAGTATTGACAGATTTGATTCCCACGAGTGATCAAGTTTTAATTAGGAGATTTAGACCAGGGAAGGACTTCATTTTGGCAACCACTACTGAAAAACAATTAGCCAGGAATGAAGAAGAGGAAAACGTATTACTTGAGGCCACTCTTAACTTGACGCCAACGGCGATCAATCCTAAGAATTGGGAATCGGGAGAATTTGGTGGATACGAATTATGCATGGCAATGCCAAATAATGAAAACTTTGAAGATGATGATCCTGCAATCTACAAGGCTAGTACAGATAATGATGATAGTGTTTTATTCACAAATCAATGCAAATGGAACCTGTTGACATTAATGGTGAGAGATCCAAGTGTTTTAAAGTTTGTTAAGTATATAAGTATAAATTCGAAAGGTTCAAGATGGGACATAACCGCTCAATGGAATGTTAAAAGTGAGTAAAAATAAATGTGTATTGATAGAACCAATCTGTTTCCTCTTTAAGTTAACAGATCCATGAGATAATTTTATCACTTTCGAGGGTCACGAGTCACGAGATTTTCCAGTAGAAAATATTCTAAATTCCGATTAATCTATAGCTAAGAATTGACAGCATATGAAGATAGAGAAAAAATATATAACTGAACAAAATTTGTAGAGAAAAAAATATTCCATTCATTTTCACATCCACTTTGAATAACATGGCGTCTGAATCAGATAACAATCCTTTGATTGTGTTTGCTACTGTAGCTACAATCATTGCATCATTTGTACTTTACTACATTTTTCAACAACTGAAGAAATCTAAACCGATTTTAAAACCAGATGAATTTGTTAAATTCCCAATTTTAGACATCACTAAAGTCAGTCACAACTCAAAAATCTATAGATTTGGTTTACCCAAACCAACAGATAAATTGAACTTACCTATTGGTCAACATATTTCTATTGGATCTATAATAAATGGTAAGGAAGTAGTCAGATCATATACTCCCATTTCAAATTCAGATCAATTAGGGTCATTTGATTTATTAATTAAAACCTATGAGCAAGGTAATATCTCTAAATTCATGAGTGAGAAGAAAGTTGGTGATTTAATCGATATCAGAGGTCCAAAAGGTTTCTTCACTTATACCCCCAACATGGTCAAATCATTTGGTATGATTGCAGGTGGTACTGGTATTGCTCCAATGTATCAAATAGTCACCCACATTTTGAATAATCCAGAGGACAAAACCAAGATCCACTTATTATATGCCAATGTTACCGAAAGCGATATTTTATTAAGAAAAGAATTAGACGCGTTAGTTGAAAAGCATCCAGAACAATTGAAAGTACACTACGTATTGAACGAGAAACCAGAAAATTGGACTCATTCAATTGGATTTGTCACACCTGAGTTAATCGATGAACATTTACCAAAATCTGCCGTTGATAACAACTTATTATTATGTGGTCCTCCACCAATGATCAGTGCCATGAAAAAAGCTGCCGTTGGCTTAGGTTTTGCAAAAGCTAGACCTGTGAGTAAATTGGGTGATGAAATTTTTGTATTTTAAGTAGACTCTAATCAAGAAATTTCCTCGTGATTCCATTCTCGGAATTGCATTTGCAACCGAATAAAAAGCGCACACAAAAAAAAGGGAACGATTAAAAAAAATACAGATATTCAACCCATGTTTCATCTTTTGCTTGTTCTATCGTTGGTTAAAACATGTATAAGTACTACATATTTTGATGTATCTGGCTCCTCAAACTGTATTTTCAATATCATAAATAATCAAGAGCGAGAAATCAAAATATCAAACATACTAAAAGATCCATTGATATATAAGAATTACCCTCCGATATTACATTTGCCAACACCAGAGGAAAGAACGATCCAAGATGGAGAGATTCCCGATTATGTCATTAACTACTCTCCATTAGTTTATCTTTATAGTGAGGAAAAGTATTTGCCTTATGACGTAAAGGAATACGTCACCAACTTTTATGCTACATATAAGAACAATTCAAATATCACTGGATTTGAGAGCATTTCTATCCAGAATTTGACCAAAATCCCTTCAAATGTTGAGACATTTTTGACTTCATACACTGATTTTGATTCTGATCCAGATTGGATCACTGGACAAAAGAATAAACCAAATTTGATCAATGGGGAAATAAAAGATGCTCCAGCAACTTTGATAATAGTGGATAAGGGAAATGGGTGGGTGGATGCATTTTGGTTCTATTTCTACTCATTTAACTTAGGTCCGTTTGTCATGGGAAAAGGACCTTATGGAAACCACGTTGGGGATTGGGAACATTCATTGGTGAGGTTTTATAAAGGAGAACCGGTGATTGTATGGATGTCTGCTCATGGTGGTGGTGGAGCGTTTTATTATAAAAATCTAGAAAAGTATAAATTAGATGATAGACATCCAATTATATTCTCAGCAAGAGGAACTCATGCAAATTATCCTAGTGTTGGACAACACCCCCATGATTTACCCTATGGAATCTTGAGTGATTTTACCGATAGAGGCCCTCTTTGGAACCCAATGCAAAATTATTTAGGATACACTTATGATGGGTCAAGAGTATATCCAATCACCAATACAAATGCAAAACATATTGGAAGAGAAATTGAATATGACAATTGGCTAAGTTTCAAAGGACATTGGGGTGATCAACAATTAACGTTCAATGACCCAAGACAAACTTACTCTGTAATAGGTGGTTATAAGTATATTGATGGTCCGACTGGTCCGTTGTGTAAGAATCTATTACGATTAAAGCCTTGTGAACGAGCCAAGTGGTGGAATTTTTGGCAAGGGTGTAATGTACGAGAAAATATCAAATGGGGAGTGGGTATTGAATCAGAAGGATATAATTGTGGAAATTTATTTATTAATGTGAAGACGAATTGGTTGAGAAAATTATTACAAAGGTTGACTTGGGGTGGAGGGTTATGTTTTTTGATAGATTTAGTGTATGGTTAGTATATGGTTAGAATTGTATAATGCTATGGAACGGTTTACTCTATGTTTACTAGTGTTTCTTGTGGTCTGATGGAATCATTTGTAAATACAATTGTTTACTCCAAATTGGTTTTTCCGGAATTTGAATTGCAACTTTGTTTACATTTTGTTTCTTTTTTTTTCATTTATATTTTTGCCAATCTTTAAACGAGAGAAAGAAGGATAAAAATTAAGCTGTTTTTAAATCACACCATTAAAATTTTTCCTATTACTAAAACACTTTTCCATTTAAACCTTCATCAAAGCTCATTTGAAATCACAACATCACATTCAAACAACCATGATTTCAAAGAACCTTCCCTTGCTTTCTATAAATGAAGTTGCAAGTCATAACAAAGCAAATGATTGTTGGTGTACTTTGTATAATCGTAAGATATACAACGTGACTCCCTTCTTGGAAGAACATCCAGGTGGGGGAGATATAATATTACCATATGCTGGTAAGGATATCACGTCGATAATGGCAGATTTGGACGTACATCAACATTCAGAAAGTGCTTATGAAATATTAGATGACAACTATTTGGTTGGGTATTTAGCCACTGAAATTGAAGAAGAAGAACTATTAAACAATAAAAATAAAACCCCTGTTGAAGTTAAGCTAAGTGATGAATACGATTTATATGAATTTCATGAAGACTTACCTGCATTGGAAAAATTATCTATTCAAACCGATTTTCAAGAAGATGCTAAGAAGCATAAATTTTTGGATCTCAAGAAACCGTTGCTTATGCAATTATTGACTTCTGATTTCAAAAAGGACTTTTATTTAGATCAAGTTCATCGCCCAAGACATTACGGTAAAGGTTCAGCACCTTTATTTGGAAACTTTTTGGAACCAATAAGCTTGACACCATGGTGGGTTGTTCCCTTAGTTTGGTTACCGCCAAATTTTTACATTTTCTACATCGGATTTATAAATCAACCTGTGTTGACAAGTTTGAGCTTATGGGTAATGGGATTATTTGTGTGGACATTTGTTGAGTATTGTTTGCATAGATTCTTATTCCATTTAGATCACTACTTACCGGATCATCCATATGCATTAAGTTTGCACTTTCTTTTACACGGTATTCATCATTACTTACCTATGGATGGTTATAGATTGGTGTTACCACCTACATTATTTGTTGTCTTGGCTTATCCATTTTACAAATTGGTATTTGCATTGTTCCCATTTTACATGGCATGTTCGGGATTCGCTGGGGGGACTTTAGGATATATCATGTATGATGTTACTCATTATGTGTTGCATCATACTAAGTTGCCTCAATTCTTACAAGAATTGAAAACATATCATTTGGAACATCATTATAAGAATTATGAAATGGGTTTTGGAGTCACACTGAAGTTTTGGGATGTCATTTTTGGCACTGAAATTACATCCACTTTTCAAAAAAGGAATTAAATATAGGTACAGAGGTAACTTGGGGGGTTTTTATTTTAATAGATACGATTCATAAAGATTGTGTTCATCGTCATTTGGTTCAGATTGTAACAAATGATTGATTTCATGTTTAAGTTGAGTTTCTTTTTCTAATTTCTCGTTCAATTTAGTAAGGTATTGTTCGTACAATGCTTTATACAGTTGTTGTCCTTTACCTGAAGGCACATCAGTTAACGATTTCAAATATTCCAAGACATCGAAAGTAGAATCTTTTATTACGCCTCTTGGTGGCTCACTTTCAAACTGGTATCTATATGATATATTATTAAACATTGATTCACATTGCTCGATTAATCTAAGGTATGATATTTTGTTAATAATTTTATATGGTGAAATTTCGGATCTTATGGCACATTCAATGATATACAACCAGCTGGGAGTTTTTGAGCTGAGGACCATTAAGTTAAGCATTGAATTGAATCTGTTGGCTATTCGTGTTGAGAAGTATTTTAGTGTTTCTTTATTATTGGTTACGGAGATGTGTCTCGAACCCAATTGAGATCGTATCTTAGTTTCAATTAATGAGGAAATTGAGTTTAATAGTGCTTGTTTTGAATTGGGTAGTTTCTCTCTATACTCTATATCAATGATAGGTTTGTTTAAAACTGGAATAATTATATGATCATTATCAACCTCCATATTGTCATTTGTAACTATATCAAGTTGATTTTTTGATTTCAGCCTAGTGAATTTTTCGATAAATGTGTTATATTCATTTTCATATCTTATCTCATCGAGGTCTATATCGCCTACTTCTTCAATGAATATGTCATCTTCATAATTGGTGTCTGGCAACGGCACTGAGTCAACAGGTAATGGCCAATTTGAGTAGTTTAATTTAGGAAAATTTGGGTTTATACGATGTAGTAACACCATTGAGTATAGATGTAGACTGAGATCTCTCGTGTATTCATCCTCTAAAGTCGCTAGTATTTGTTTTCGATCGAATTTCGTAGCCATGAGTATAAATCGATGCGCGGGAAAACTAATCAAATGTGACATTGAAAAATTAGAATCAGAACCAAGAAGAACACTATCAATTACAGGTCTTCGTGTCAAAATATACCTCGAGCATCCATAAGCGTATTATTGAAATTTAAAAAATGTTAAAATTTGTATCTCATCTACGATAATTCTCAAATCTAAACATCTCCCTTCTTTATCATCATTGTATATCTATCATGGAGTATTTATAGTAGTTTCGAAATCACTAGACAACTTTTCCTCATTGTCTTGCAGTTGTCTTTTCTTATCTCTCTTATAATCATCAGCAACGGTGATATTCTTAAGTATAAACTCATCTGCCACATCGCCGTCTAATTTATTCAATTCTTGTTTGGGTATAATCAACGGCCATAACCATTTAGCGCAAAATGCAAGAAATAGCAACACACCAGGAAATCCTACAGCCCCCTTAGTCAAAGTGATTACAAATTCGGCTACACCACCAATAACCTCTAGGAAGGTATAGATGTAGAACCATTTTTTCGGTATTTTTGCCATGTCTTTCCACATTTGAGGACACGAAGGGTCATTTTGTACATAATCATGGTCTAAAAAGATGAATCTGATTCTATTAGTGACTATATTTGCATGTAATCCACCTATGGCCATGATGAAGAATAGTCCCGACAACACAGCTTGTGGAACCAACCCCAATACCACCAAGAATGGTCTTGTCATCATGACAAAAGTTATTGCTCCTTGTAATGTATTGGTTACTCTTTGCTCCACTACTGAGAGCTTTTTCCCATGGGCATCTGTGACTATCAAACTCTCAGTGTGTAATGGGGCTTGAGGGATTAATCCATTAGGTGCAGGTATACCCAAGATCCCAGCTACTCCAGTAGTGATCCCAAGTAAGAAGAAATCCCAATGAAAACTAGCGGGTTTTTTCAATGGATATTCTTTTGATTGACACATGAGACTGGAAACATTGTGATCAAAGTAAAACAAAAACGTTAAAAGTATTGCAAATGGAATTGCCAAAAATACATCACCAACTGAGATGTTTTCACCAGGCCAAAAATGAATGAACCATCCATGAGGCCGTATCATGCCTGAACTGGTAGGCTCGAATGATTTTGTGATTGGTAATTTCTGCAAGTCTGTAAACCTTAATTTCCCACCGAAATGAATGAAACCAGTGAAAAAAATGACTGATGCAACTACACCGTAATCAGCAAATACTTTTCTTACCCAAGGTTTGAAATAATGCAATTGGTTTCCGAAAATGTTTGATCCTACCCCACATATTATCATGCATAGCGAGATCATCACTGAGCAGTATCCACTAGCAAGATCAATATCATCAAATTGATTGCTTAATATTTGTATTCCCTTTTGAATATAGACCATGTTGATGAAAAACCCAAATATATCGCAACTGTACAAACTGATGATTTTCAAAAATGATACATAATTTCCCAATGCTATGATTATGTGGAAAACCATAGACCAAAGGTATATCCAACACATGAATGGAAAGTAAGGTGTCCCTCGAGGATGCATGAGTTCATAGACTGTGTAACTGAATATACTTATCGGTCCCGTCACCCCAACTATACATAATGGTTGGCCCGAAAAGAGACCAAATACTACACCTGCTAAAGCAGACGCAAGTAAGATTTCATTCACTCCATAGGCGTGATCGGTCTTATCAAACATATCTTGAGCAAATGCTATTGCCGGTAGCAAATTTGCAAAAAATATAAACACTGTACTTGGTATGACTCTGTAATTGAATGCATCGGTGAAATCAGAAGGATAGTATTTTAATCGAGTTTTGATATCGTTGTATATTCCGTAACCATAGTAATTAACATGCTTGAATCCCATTGCTATCTGTATAAGTATTGGACCTCTTTGTTGTCAAAGCACGCATATAAATGAGTGTAAGGCTGGTGATGCTATAAGATTATAAAAGGATAAAAATAAGTATAATTTATTACGTAATAAGATCTTAGATAGATATCAGCAACACAATAGTGATTACGGTGCCTAACCACGTGTTTTTTAATCGTAAACCTTTTTGAAGATGATTGGTCTATAAGTCGAGATTGGCTGTCTGATTAGTTATGACTTAGGTTTGTCCCACGATGTAAAGTATTGTACTTGTGGCTTAGCACCATAGATTCGGGATCTCAAAATTAGTCATTGAATAGCCGAATTGAATACTTTCCTCAAATTTAAGGACTCTGTCCAAGAAGAAAGTAATCGAGTTTAGAGTTAAGTCCGTCATTTACGACTTACAATACTTTGTTGCAATTAGGTAGATTTTCCTGAAATTTCGCATCAATACAATCACAACGGATAAAAATGTAGGAAAATGAAAATTATCCAGTCTCAAGTAGAAATGTGTAGAAAACAAGGTGTTCAAAAGATGAAAGCAGTGTCAATAGCTTGAAGTTTCATTTCCAATCATGTAGGGTACTAGCAAGTTTCACAAAACAAGCTTAGTAACCTTGTTTATGAAAAATCTAGAAAACCGATCTTGTATGTGAAACCCAACAAGCACTTTCAAGTACATTGAGATGTTCACGATTTTTTAGTTACTTACGAAGCTAGATTGAGTTTAATGAGAATGAAACTACTGGAATAAGGTTATTTTTCAGTCTTGCATCGGACTTAGAGTGTTTAACTGATTTTGAAATGTAGCAGATTTTCATATTTTTTTACGTCTACATAGATTACGTTGTTTCATTATTTTCAATTTGATCTCAGTAAAAAAAAGTTACCTGATCATAAATGAGACACGTAAAATAAATGGATGTGGTTGTTGTTCACATAGGTGCAGGAAATCACAATAGCTTAAAGAACGATAGGTACAGACAGCTATTCAAAGAAGCATTCAAAAATGAAGTTCTAATAAAAATTGCAAAAACAATTGAGTCTTCACCTTTGACAAATACTGGCTATGGGTCTTCCTTAGATTTATTTGGGAACGTTGAGTGCGATGCAAGCTTTATCCAATCTACTGCAGATGTGATACGACAAGGTTCTTTGATTGGTCTAGATGTAAAGTATCCTATTGAAGAGTTGATGCATGTTTATTCCGAAATTGACCAAATGTATTTGAGCAACGATTTATCCAAACCTTTGATGTTGAACTACTCTCAATTGCCACGGTCGTTAAAAAGAAAATCGTATGGGAAGTTGATATCACCTCAATCTCAGCAGATCTACGACATTTACAAGGATGAAATACTCAAAAATGATCACTTCCAACAAATAATGATTCCTGAAGATATCACTGATACAATTGGAATCACAAGTATCGATTCTGTCACCACAACCATCGCCACATCTTCAGGAGGCAATTTCTTCAAACTACCGGGTAGAATAAGTTGTGCCGGTGTTATTGGGTCTGGCATTGCATTTAAAAAGATTGACAATTGTGAAATCACTTGTATGTGTTCAGGAAACGGTGAAGATATAATCAAAACATCATTGGCAAATACCGTTGTCACTAATATCATCAATCATGATTACAACGAATATCTACACGATCTAGTCAAGGACTTATACGTAGGTCTAATAGTTATAATCAAAAGATCGAATTCAATACAACTTATCTACTGTCATACAACTGAGTCATTTCATTTTGCGTTTAGATCTAACGGAGTAACCAAAGTAATCTTGAGTTATAGTTGCAAATTTACAATCGGTGAGTATAAACTATAACATTAAATGTATATATTTAAAATTTTAACTTATCTTGAGGTAGCTTTAACTTTTTGGAATGCACCTTTTGATTGTTGTTTTGAAACAACTGAGGCAGCACCTGAAGCAGCTGATTTGGCTTTTTCAGCTTTTCTTTGAGCTTTAGCATTTTTCTTAGCTTCTTTGTCTTTTTGTAACTTAGCATCTCTGGTGGCTTTTCTTTCACTTGGTTTTTGGGATCTTCTTTCTTTGATCAATTCTAATGAAGCACCAACAATAGCTCTTTGATGTTTAACGGTTCTTCTTGATCTTTTCTTGGAAGTTTCTTCAGAAATACCTTTCTTGTGATGTCTTCTGTATAAAACAGTCCATGAGATTCTTCTTGGGTTTTTTCTTTGTTGGAATAAAGAAGCAGATTTTGATGATTGGAATCTGAAAATTTTGGAGTCTCCTCTGACAAACAAGGTACCTCTACCTGGGTAAATTTTAGAACCTGAAAATGAATCAACTTCAATCTTCATTGTGAACTGATAAACCTGTTAGTACGTGATTTGGGGGGTATAACTTTGGTTTAATTGATTACATACTTATTATACTGTTTGATTAATTAACAAAAATGAGGATTGAAATTTTTGTTTTCGTGAGGTGCAATTAACAATTGACACTAACAAATGTGAGTGCGCATAGAATTTAACTACTGCGTAAAGGGTGTTTGATTTATACGCTAGGGCTACAGACACATATAATATGCAGGTGTATCAACCATTCTATTTTCCATTTTTTTCATCTCGCATTTTGAAATTTTTCTTTTAGTTCTACAGACCGGAGTGTTTTAATAATCTATACATATCACAGAGATGGTCAGTATACAAACTTGAAATATGATGAATGATTGATGATCACCACTGGATTACAGTGTATGTGGCATATCAAATAGTTTATCACAATCTTTGGCTCATTTATACTAACTATTCGGCAGGCCCCAAAATCAGCTAAAAACCAAGAAAACATCAACTCAAAGTTAGCTTTGTCTATCAAATCAGGTAAATACACCTTAGGTTACAAATCTGTTGTCAAATCATTGAGAACCGGTAAAGCCAAATTAGTCATCATTGCTGCTAACACCCCAGTTTTGAGAAAATCCGAATTGGAATACTACGCTATGTTGTCAAAAACCCCAGTCTACTACTTTCAAGGTGGTAACAACGAATTAGGTACTGTTTGTGGTAAATTATTTAGAGTTGGTACTTTATCAATTTTGGATGCAGGTGATTCAGATATCTTATCTTCAATTTAATATAGATTTTGATTGACTAAATATTTATAATCAGCTCTATTCTCTACAGTTATAACTTTTATGGTTTTTCGGTATCAGCTCTATATGTCTTTGTGGTTGGTTTGGAATTTTGAGTAGAACAGGCGCTAAAATTTAGAAGCAAATCTCAAAGGTAATAGTATCTGTTGGTTGAATTTGAAAGCCTTAGATTCTGACTCAAGGGCAGTCAATCTTCTACTAGTTCTGACAAAGTCCTAGAATACAATAGCAGTAAATTTCTCACATGACTAGATATTTATACTGATATGATTTCTAATCAATCTGTTGCCGATTTACTTGTACGAGTCTTTTTAAATGAATTATTTGATCTTAGTGATGACTTTCCACGATCAAGACTCTAGCAATCCCCTGTTCAAATGCCCTATTTTCATTTCCAATTCTTCTATTAGTTGTTCTTCTTTTTGTAAAGACTCATCTATGTCAAACGGTTTCTCCTTAGACTTGGATAATTGATCAATTTGACTAATTTCATCATTGTATTTCTCCACTAATTTCTTCAATTCATTTTTTATTTGAGAATGATTTTCAATTAAATTAGGATACTCATTTATGAAATTGATCAATTGTTGGAGTTTTTCTTTTAAATCATTTGATAATACCAATTGGTTCGCAAAACTGGGACTATCATAGTCTAACGACAATGGTTTAACGATAGAATTATATTCTGAATTCTCGAAATTGTATAACACCCTTCCATCAACTCGTATGGGTTGTGAGTCTCCATTTGGCAAATTGACTATTTTATACAACAAGTTTTCATCTTCATTTGAATCTTTAATCAATCTAATAGGGTCGGGCAAATTTACCATTGAGTTTGTAAACACTCCTGATTTGTCGAATTGATATTCCTGTAGTTGTCTACTTGTTTGATTGATTCGATCTAGTTCATGTTTTAGCATTGTTTATAGTTTATATTTTTTTTTTCTCCCTGTACAAGATGCTTGATTTGGACCGATATATTAAAAGGAAAGGTTATTATATAGCATTGGGTCTTGAAGGATCAGCCAACAAACTAGGTATAGGAGTGATCAGACACTCAAAAGGGACTAATCTCAATGCAAAGGTGTTGTCGAATGTGCGAGACACTTATATAACACCACCTGGGGAAGGGTTCTTACCAAGAGACACCGCACGACATCATAGAAATTGGGTAGTTAGAATCATAAAACGTGCAATCCAAGAAGCTAATGTGAGTATTGAAGATATTGATGTAATTTGTTTTACTCAAGGTCCAGGAATGGGAGCACCTTTACAAAGTGTGGTCATTGCGGCTAGAACAATTTCACAAATGTGGCAAATACCACTAGTCGGAGTCAATCATTGTATTGGACATATTGAAATGGGAAGAGAAATTACGGGAGCGATGAACCCAGTTGTTTTGTATGTGTCAGGAGGAAATACCCAGGTAATTGCCTATTCCAAAAATCGATATCGTATCTTTGGTGAAACTTTGGACATCGCAATTGGGAATTGTTTGGATAGATTTGCAAGAACATTGAAAATATCAAACGATCCAGCTCCAGGTTACAACATTGAACAAATGGCTAAAAAGGGAAAACATTTGGTGAATCTTCCTTACACAGTGAAAGGTATGGACATGTCGATGAGTGGAATTTTAGCTTACATAGATCAGTTTGCCAAAGAAATGGATAAAAAACAACCTAAAGATGAAGAAACTGGAGAGTTGATAACTAGGGAGGATTTATGTTTTTCTTTACAAGAGATTTTGTTTAGTATGTTGGTGGAAATAACCGAACGTGCCTTGGCTCATGTTAACTCCAATCAAGTATTAATCGTTGGTGGAGTAGGCTCAAATGAGCGATTACAGGAGATGATGAAATTGATGATTCACGATCGTAAGAATGGACAGATTTTCGCTACTGATGAGCGATTTTGTATTGATAACGGTATAATGATAGCTCACGCGGGGCTATTACAGTATAGAACTGGGGGAGTAATAAAAGATTTGAAAGATACCGTTTGCACCCAAAGATTTCGTACTGATGAAGTCTACATTGCATGGAGAGACGATTGATCCTCAAAGAAGGTAATTCTTTCTTTGTTTATTGTGATCAGATATTAATATAAATTTTCAAAGGCAAGTTGTCATTCTCACATTGATGATTTGTCAGATACGGATTTAACATATTTCTCCAAAATTGAATTGACATGTGGATTATTTGTAAAATTTTGTGTAGTCACAGGTGTACAACCTCGTAGTAGACTAGCTAATTTTCTTACTTTTGTGCCATCCCATTTCATAGCTGATGAATAGTCGTAACTGAGAGCCAGATCATAGCTTGATTTATCTTTGAATTCTGTTATAAAGTAATGATATCGATCGTCCTTGCCATTATTTGTGGAATTTACAATCGGTCCAAAGATACTCATTATTTCAGAAATAATCATTTCGTCCATGACGACTTTAGGTTTTATCTTGACTTCCACTGGATATGTTTTCTGTTGAAATGAGATCAAGTCGATTGGGAGATCATAAATGGATACTGTTGTTCTCTCATTCTTAGACTTTTCTAACTTCCTACGTTTACTCAGACCGTACTCTCGTATGAGATCTATATTATAGCTTGGCTTTTCCTGCTGGATGTGTTTTCTGTTGTCATATTCTAACTTCAATTGCTTATTTGATAGTATTTCATAACTTGCTCGTAGTAGGTTGAACTTCTCAATTGATCCATTCTTATCAGGATGGTATTTCAATGATAGTTTATAATAAGCCCTCTTCACTTCATTTGTCGATGCATTTTGTCCTATCTCCAAGAACTCATAGATATCAATATCATCATGGATTATTTGTTCCATTGAATTTTTCCATGCGCTTTAGAAATGAAAAGTCGTACAACTATATATAGGTGTGTATATTATGCTGATTGTATGTATAAAGTCCCATCTATGCTTTAACTGTTCTTAAACCATGGTTTGATCTGAATATAGCATCTCCTTCAGAGTATCCTCTACCCAAACCGAATCCAATACCTACCCAAACAGGAAACGATCTTCTTTTGAAAAACAATATTGAGGCTAACACACCACCGCCGAATCCTAATCCAGTCTTGATCAAGGCGTTGGATAACACAACGTCCCATTTGTCATTCAATAAGTTTTTGCTTGGGGTGTGTACCAATTGTTGCTGTTGTTGTGACATGTCTGATTGAGTTAGTATGCGGAAAGATGAATTGGGTGTTTGAACGTACTTGTATGTTGAGTGAATAATTGGTTATCGATTGGAAAATTTCACCTCCAATTGAACTGATTTATTTTTTCTAGCTATTTTTGGTTGGTTGTTTTTTAGCAAACACTTGATATTTGAATCCACACGACTATGATTATTGAAGTTAGATTTGGAATAGTCAAGATGCTATTAGATGTAGATCAGGGTAACGATGGAGTTGCAGTATTATGAATAATACAATGTTCAAGCATTGACAATGGCAAATGATGGATCATGTAACACCGTTAAAAGTCTCATGAGAAAGCGTGGAAGCTATGTTCAAGAACTACCCTTGCTCAACATCTCTCTAGCCCTTTTAGTATCTACAAAGTTAAAGTGTTGTACAGGGTAAAAGATATTGTCCAGTGTCAACCTCACTCTATGGAGACAGTAGATATATCTCCATCTAAATCGGACTTCGCTCAATTGAGATAATTGGTAGCCTCACATTTTACTCGATTTGTAAAGAATTCTCATGTCCCACAAAAAATATTGTTTCTAAAACGCAAAAAGTATCAGTTCATAATTGCAACCCTTAATGTATTCCCCAGACCCAACTTTGATAGTTGAGCCAGACCACTTTGAAAATGGTGTGCCGATATTTAAGCCTACAATGCGTCAGTTCAAAGACTTTTATCAGTTCAACAAGGCTATCAACAAGTATGGAATGAAATCCGGTATAGTCAAGATTATCCCTCCTAAAGAATGGCATAGTTCCATCCAACATTGTTATAATGAAGAAAATCTCCTGCGTGTTTGTATACGCAATCCCATAATGCAAAACATTAACAATCAAGGTCCAGGAATATATAGTCAACAGAATATAGAGAAACAACGCAAATACAATATATTTCAATGGAAAGAGCTTTCGAAAAATTATCAACCTCCAAAAGTGGACAAAGGCAATGAAACATATTACAACATTGATACTACTCAATTCACAAATGGTAAATGCGAGGAATTGGAACGAACATACTGGAAAAGTTTAACCTATGCTGAGCCCATGTATGGTGCTGATTGTTTAGGTTCATTGTTTCATGATTCCCAAACGTGTTGGAATGTAAGTAAGTTACCAAATATACTAGACTTGATGACTGAGAAATTGCCGGGAGTAAATGAAGCATATCTTTATGCTGGACTTTGGAAAGCTACGTTTGCTTGGCACTTGGAAGATCAAGATTTATATTCGATTAATTATATTCATTTTGGAGCTCCAAAACAATGGTATTCCATCCCACAAGAGGAAGAAGGAAAGTTTTTCGGGTTGATGAAATCAATATTCAATGATGAATATAAGCAATGTTCGGAGTTTTTAAGACACAAAACATTCTTGGTATCACCACAATACTTAAATAAACATGGAATAAGAGTGAACTCAGTAATACATAGAGAAGGAGAGTTTATAATAACGTATCCTTATGGGTATCATGCAGGTTTCAATTATGATTACAATCTAGCAGAGTCGGTGAACTTTGCATTGGACAACTGGTTTCCCTATGGAGAGGTTACGAAAAAATGCGAATGTATAAGTGATTCAGTGGGTATCAATGTAAAGCAACTATGGTGTAAGTTTCACGGAAAGACATTTAAGGAAGAAGAAGTTGAAACTAAGGTGAAAAGGAGATACAGTACTTATGACCTTCCACTAAAGAAGAGTAAAAATGAAACAATTTTAAATGAATGTATTTTATGCCCAAACTCATTATTTAACAATTTGAATAATCCAATATTTGAGTTACTACCTATGACTTCGAATAAGAAATGCCACAGAATATGTGCCAATACGTTTCCTAATGAATTGACTTATGATAATGAAATCATTCATGGATTTGCAAACATTTCAAAAGAGCAAAAAAAATTGAAATGCCAAGTGTGTAAGAAATCAAATGAAGGAGCTTGTTTCCAATGCAATTATAAAAAATGCACCAGAGCGTATCATGCAACCTGTGGATTATTAGACGGAGTACAATATTTTCATAATAAAAGTGATAATTATTGTAAATTTCATAGACTAAAAAGCGAATGTCTGACAATTACATTGGGCTCATTTGTACAGTTCATATTTAATACAAAATTGTATTTTGGTGAAATTATCAATTGTTTAGATGAGAAACACGTTGAGATTTTGGTTTTCCCAATAAATAAGGAGGTCATAGAGGTGAATGTTGATTCGATATTAAATAGTAGTTCAATGGTATTTTCACAACGCTCAAAGTTTAATTTACTACCGTTGGAGAATAATTATCAATACGTCCTGAGTGATTTGAAAAACATTCCTCGCTCTGTAAATAATTATCAACAGTATAATGAGGTGCCAATGACACTAAATTTGACAAAGGAGCAGGTCGAAATGTAATAGAAGGCATTGAATGCTGGGCAAGTCCAATACATAAGTTTCTGCCGTTAGATTTTTTTCTCTATGTAATATACGCTACTTTTGATTTCGCATGTGGTAGCAGGGCGAAGATTGATTTATGCCACCACGAAAGAAGAAGCAGAAATGTATCAAAGAGTTGATTAATGAGGAAAAAGAGGAAGCTGATGATATATCTGATGACTCGATGATTGATGAACATCCTATGCATACTGGACCTCCAGAAATGCAAAATAAACAAATCAAATTGAACATACCTTGGGCTCAGAAATATCAACCTAGAACCACCTCAGACATTTGTATAAATCCTACAAAACTAAAACAAGTGAGACAATCGTTGACGAATATGATCAAAGGGAAATCAAATACTAAATTACTTGTTTTAAGTGGTCCCTGTGGAACTTCGAAATCCACTACTGTGAGACTTTTATGTGATGAACTAATTTCTGGGGACGTGTTTGGTAATAAGATTATCGAATATGACGAAATAGAGAATTTTGAATCATTTCTAAATGAGTGTAAGTATAAATTGGGTTGTGTTGTTTTGATTGACGAGTTACCAAACGTGTATCATCCTGAAACATTGATGCGGTTTAGGTCGAGCTTGAAAAACTGGATATTTTCTGATTTGAGACTACCCCCCTTAGTTTTAATAGTTAGTGAGTATGAATATGATCCTTTGAATGAGAAAGTATCATACAGCATAGAGAATAACATGAATGTGGATACGTTGTTGACCAAAGAACTTACGTCATTATACCAAGTTGAGAATATCAAATTCAACCCAATAGCAACTAGGTATCTACTGAGGACCATAAATAATATAATCAAACACGAACGACTAGATCGTAATTTGAATGTTGGGGAGTTGTACAAATTAGGGGATGTAAGATCGGTGATTAACAATGTTGAAAATTGGGTCAAGTATGATAAGAAAGTTGACATGAGTCAATTTTTAAGAGACGATTCAATAAGTCTCTTTCATGCAATTGGAAAGATTATTTTCTCAACAAAGTCAGGAGACGGGAGCGACAATTTATCCATTGACCAGGTGGTAAAAAATTATCCCGAAAAGAATCTGGATATGTTGAATCTAGCGTTACTTGAAAACTATAGCATTTATCAAGATGGTAAGTTTGACGTTTCAATAGCAAGCGATATTGTAGAAGATTTGAGCTTAAATGATGTTTTGGGTGGAGATTTGGGTATACGGTCAACCAGGGTCAATTTAAATAAAGTGGAAAAACAGCAAGGAGTTGTTCAAAGGACAAAAATGAGGTTTCCAAGACACAACAAAATGATAAAAATGAACAACAAAGTGGTAAATCAAATACAATCATACAAAAGATATATAAGTCCAACATCGACGTTCCAACAATTAAATTTGATTGATGGATATTACCTATTTTTAATTAACAATTTGAGAAATACTAGCAACATCAAGTATAGTAGATTGGGAGGGAAATTCTTGGAGATATATGCAGACGAGAATATCATAGTTGAGGACGATTTAAAGGTCTATCAAGAAATGGACAAATTTCAGCTTGATATAAATGAAAAAATAAATGAAAATCAACAAATAAACGATGAAGAGGGTGATTTAACCGACCCCATTTCAGATTCAGACGACGATCCGTTTCTGACCGATGAAGAATTGGAAAATATAATACACGGAAATATTTATTAAGCCTCTAATGCATGCTCAAAGAATTGATCATCTTCTTCAATACTCTCTTTAATGATATCCAAACCACCTTGAAACTCACCATTAATATATAACTGAGGAAATGTAGGCCAATCACTAAATTTTTTCAAGCCTTGACGCACACTATCATCTTTTAAAATATCAAAGAATCCAAATCTCACTTGATGTTCTCTTAAGATAGCCACCAATTGTCTTGAGAACCCACATTGAGGAGATGAAGGAGAACCTTTCATGAATAACATTATAGGAGCTGCTTTGGTTAATTTTTGTAATCTTTGATTTAAAGCTTCTTCAGATTCCTCCTCAGGTATAGTATTGTCATTACTTTTTATTGGTTGTTGGTCAGGAATTGCTTTTGGAGCGTCATTATTGTCATTGTTATATTTATTCAAAGCGTTTATGAATTCTTTGGGGTCTGCACCACTTAATTCTTTAAGAATGGTTTGACTTTTGATCAATATAAAGTATGGAACTGCACTTACTTCAAATAGTTCACTGATGTCATCCAAATTATCTGCATCAATGCTAAGGAATAAAACATTTGAGTTTTCTGGTTGGGTACTAACGGTTTGGAATACCTGGTTCATCTGCTTACAAGGAGCAGCCCATTCTGTATGAAAATATAATGCTATTAACTTGGAGGGATCTTGTGATTTAGTTAATTCTGTGAATTGTTGTTCAGACTCTATTTCTATAACGCCCATTGTATTGATATGTTAATGTGATTATTATTGATGTAATAATTATTATTATTATTAATAATTTGGTCACCGATTAGATGATCTAATAGAGAATAACAGTTGCAATAATTTTCATATTTTTTCGACTGTTTCCATTTATTGGTATAAGATACACGACCTGTGGATTTAACGACTATACTTAATCAGGACTGCAAAAAAAATATCCACACCATGAACTATGATGACGGTTGTAACTAAGGCTAAAGCGATAGAAGCTTAAGGTTTGAATGGTGTTAAAATAAAAGTAGTGTAATTCTAGTCTAAATCGAGTGACTTACTATTGGACAGGCACACGTATTGTTGACAATAGCCAATTCTGTTGTCTAAGTTTGAAACAAACATTTAATAATTACATGTGATAAGTAGAAAGATGTAGATCTTAAAATTTCAGATTTACGGTTGGAAAAGGTTTGTGTTTTATCAATATATTATATGTGTTTAACTCCGTCCAAGCTTTTTCCGTAGTATACCTATTAAGTATGAAATTGAATTAGGCTACTTGTTACGAGAATAGCACGAAAGTAGCATTAGGTTGAAACGTTATTATACATATAGCTCTAATTGATGCTGAGAAGATAGAGTACTAAGATATACAATGAAGTGGATACCGGTAAATCAAAAAAAAATTGTTGTATACATATGGTAGCAATTAGCATTATCATAATAATTGAATACTCAACACAATACACGTTATGAAATTTATGTATGCAATTTTTACCCCACAAATTGAACATAATGACACTACCTAGACACACGCTATGAATAAACTGTTGGAACCGAACCCTTTTTTTTCGACTACGTATAACCCATCGTTTCACTCAGTATTACATACTTCTATGATGTCTATTCTCATTTTGACCTAAACAGCTCCCATTCTACAGCATCAATTTGTTGCTGAATTTGGATCTTAAATTTATAACGTAGTAGTAGATACTACTAGTAAAAAATAAACCGCCAATTGTTGATGATTTCCAGTGCTCTATTGTTTCAGAACTGAGTAGGAAGTAGCACTTTGTATTTGTATTTCATTCTCTTTCTTCTTTTATTATTTCTGAGATTACTGCTTATATACAACAAGTTAGTTACTTTTCAACTAGTCATCCGCTATAGAGAATGCTTATTCCCAATTGATGAAGTTTGGTATTTTTTTGGTTTTGATTTATTTTATTTTTATCTTTAAATTTTTCATTTTTTTTTTTTCTGGTGTCACTTTTTTTATCAGCTTCATTCCATTTTTTACCACCAACTTTCAATCAACCATTTGTATTCCACCACACCTAATGTATCAATAATCAATCATATACCTACTATCACTCATCACTCTTTTCCCTCCTTTTAAATACTCCCTTTTCTCTCATTACATACGTCTATCATATCACATTATATATATTCATCATTCAACAATTATGACTGACGACAACAATGCCAACATCTATAATTCCAATCTACTACATTCCACTCTAATGTCAACCTCCTCCTCCACAAGTAGTTCAAAAGCTGCTACTGAAGTCCCCATAAACTTAACTGCTTACGGTACTACTCCATCCGGCAAACCTAGATTGTTTGTGTGCGAAACTTGTACTAGGGCTTTTGCAAGATTGGAACATTTAAAACGACATGAACGTTCTCATACTAAAGAAAAACCATTCAGTTGTGGAGTATGTCAACGAAAATTTAGTAGGAGAGATTTACTATTAAGACATGCTCAAAAATTACACGCTGGTTGTACCGATGCAATCACAAGATTAAGAAGAAAATCAATCAAGAAAAATTGCCATGAAGAAACTGATCAGGATAATATTGATAATAATGAGAATAACATACATAATTCCAAGGTGAAGGTAGAAGAACGAGAACAACCACTAGAATTCAATCTAAATTTATTTAATGACTCAAAAAATAAAGTATCCAAAAAGAAGTCTCTACAATCTAGCTCAACTTCCACTAGAAAAAATTCAGCCTTACCAAAAAGTATCGAAATTGGAGCTGGTATCACAAAGCCGAGAAGAGGTACTTCTTTTTCGGCACAATCTGGTGCAAATTATGCTGTCAACCAACCTGATTTGAACTCCTATTATCCACAACCCGATAACGTTGAATTTTCTACTCCCCAATTACTTCCTTCAAGTTTAGAAAATGAAATCACTTGGTTAAACAACCTACCCAATTTGAATGATAAACCCGTACCCAACGCTCCTATACCCAACGCTCCTATCATCAACAATCAATATCCATTTGCACCACCAACAGAAATTACAAAACCTCCTCACTTTATGATGCCAACTGCCACTATATCGAACCAAGAAATCCACAATGGACAAAACAATTACCAACATCACCATTTTGATCAACTACCTCCCATTGAAATTAAAAAAGAAGACGATTTTGAAGATTTCTCCTTGTATAATATGACCACACCCAATATTTCTCAACCACCACAACCACATCATCCGTATCAAATGCCACCAGCTGAAACTGGGTACTCATTTTATGACATACCAGATGAAAACATGAATTATATTCAAACCAAACTACGAGTATTAAACCCTATCAAGCAGGATAATGAAGAAGACGAGTATCACAATTCACAACAACAACATCTGATAACTTTTCTAGACGACATTGATCAGTTAAATTGTGAAATTGATTTGAATTCGAAATTTGGTGGAGGCGGGTATTCATTTTATGGCGATAATAATTATTCTGGCTCATCTTCAATGGACATAAACTCACCACGTCCAGAAAACTATTCGAAAAAACTCACATTCACTCCAAACATGCTTTCTATGATTAAAAAAACCATCGACAAATACCCTATTATTAATAACATTAATCCATACATACCAACTAGTGAGCAACTAGAATTATTCATGAGTCAGTTTAAAAAGGCATTTCCATTCCCTTTCATCTCTACAATGGATGAAGACTTCATAATGAAAATCACAGCATTGGAAACTAAAGATAATGAAGCAGCAAGGGTATGTCTACCGCTTTTAATGGCTACATTGGGGGCTAAAGACTACGATGTTCAAGAGTCAGAAAACATGTATGAACTATCTCGTAGAGCTATACATATTTATCTCGAGGATAGAAAAAGTCGGAACCAAGGAAACTTAATTCCTCTATACATGATACAAAGTCTTACTTTATCAGTCATATATGGGTTATTTTCGGAAAACCTGAAAAATGTTTCAATTGCAGTAAAACAGTTGAATGCATTGGTATCATTGGTCAAATCAAACACTGGTTTTTATATGAATGAAAAGGATGATATTCAAACTCAAAAGACTGTCTGTATGATATACAGCTTGTACAATTACATTTCAAGGGACGACTCAGTGTGGAACGAGGTAAATTATGATTACTCTTTGGATATCAAGAATTCTTTCAAACTTGAAATTTTTATAGAATATTTCAAAGGCTCAAAAGCGTTGAATAGTGTATTTAGTTAATTTATTTATTCATTTCTGACCCAATTTTGTTAAGCAAATTAATCATCTTATTGTAAGTTAGATCAATATTTAAGAATTCTTCATGATTCTCGATTTGGTATATGTTGATGTTATGTTTCTGTATGAACTTTCCCATTATTTGATTTACAATGTGTTGATATTGATAAGCTGAGGAGTTCCATTTTGAATAGCTTTTCAATATTCCAAATGTATCGTTCAAACATTTGATACCTTTTAGTATCTCTATGGGATATGTTTCATGACATTCAATCAGTAATGCTATAGTTAAAGCTGCTGTGATACAAGCATTGATAAAGAGAAAATCCTCCACGCGTTTGTTACCTGTAACTCTCTTTTGTGATATATGAATAATTAATAGTGAAGCCAAAATTGAGATTTCCATAATCGATTTCAATGAAATTTGAAACGAGGACTTAAAATGTTTTAAAATTTCCTGTTTGTTACTTATCAAGTGTAAAAGAAAAGGTCGAAACAGTAACAAAATATAGTATAAGTGCAATACCTTAACCATTAATGTTGTTGAGCTGATATCACTCTGAACCATTCCAGATTGGTACTGTAGAGTGACGGCTTGTTTTATAAGACTATGAATAACATTATTTAAGGCAATGAGGTCGAGACGTTTAGGCTCATATATCA
The DNA here is from genome assembly GCA_003706475.3 of Insectozyma corydali. Lineage (NCBI taxonomy): Eukaryota > Fungi > Ascomycota > Pichiomycetes > Serinales > Debaryomycetaceae > Insectozyma > Insectozyma corydali. The sequence goes on from PPLL03000026.1 coordinate 58,841, forward strand.
GATGAATTATTTGTACTTCAACTTTGGTTAAATCAGAATAAACACAATCCTGCAACAACTCACAAGTCACCATGGATGGTCGTCCCATTATCGTGCTAAACAATTGATCTAAAATGTATAGACTTTTGCATATTTTCTCTCGATGGGTACGTCCCCTTGACTTGTCCATTGTGATTCCTTGTAAGTTACGAATGGCGTACCCTAATATCAACCACGCCTCATCTGGTGAATCGTTTAAAAAATAGTAAATACTTATTAACAAACAAGCCTCCGTGATCCAAAACTCACCTAGGGTCAAATTCTTTTTTGTCAAGTCCAAGCCGAAATCAAAATAAGTTGACGATTTCATCATTGGTTGTAATTGAGTCACCATAGGATTCTTCTCAATCTCAGCAAGATAGATTCCTATTGATATGACTAGATTGATTAGAACAATTTGATTAGTTTTGCACTCACTGTAATTGGTACATATTGGCTCGATGACTAAGGTATTGAAATTTTCAATCTCAATTGTATACAATGACAGATGACTTAGGTATAGTGATGTGATTGAATAGATTAGTTCTTTATTAGGTAATGCAATTTGAAGAATCTCTTCATTTTTAGACTTATCAGATGACTTGGTTTCAACCTTGAAATTTAAAATGTCTTTACAATCTTTTATGAATGAATTGATGGAGAATTCACCATGGAATCTGTGTCCCAAATCTGTCATAACATCCAAAGTATTAACTTTAGCGAATCGATAATTTATAACCTTGGATAGTTGCCCCTTTGATTTTTTACCATTCGTTCGAGGAATTGATCTTTTATCAATGGTGTTGAAACTGCAATCTATGCTTTTTCTAGCGCACATTTGACAAGGTGGAAGACCCACACATTTCACTTTCCTCTTTTGACAATAATCACAAGCTCTTGAATTCTTAAATCGTTTCTCATTAACCATTCGAAACGTTCATTTGGTCTGATTCATGACATTTTTTTTCTCTCTATTTTGAGTTACCATTTCCAAATCGAGAGTTATGGGGGATAATTTATCAACAGTTCGACCAATTTGGGTAGAGCGGTTCATGTCTGCAATAGATGTGAATAAAAAACAATTAATCAAACATAAACGACTGAAGAAAGTGAAATTGCCAAGTAGGATAGACACCTATATCAATGAAATAGTGCCGAGTTTAATCCAAAAATATAATGAATCAACAAATTTTAAATTCCCCATATATGATCAATTCCATCCATTGATAAAATCATTCTTAAATCAACTGGAGATCCGGCGTGTTATATCTAATTGTGATGCGCAAATAATCGCTTTGTTAAGGTATCCCAATTTGAACCCCGAGTTTTATCGCCGAATCAATGATCCACAATACCTAATGAGAAATTTTGACATTGAAGAGTTCAATAAATGGGAAAAGAGTAAAGTCAAATATGAACCAAATAATGAGTTTAAAATAATCACTCCAACTACATATGAGAATCATGGACATACAAACTTGAACAATGGAGAATGTCCTCCTCTATCGTATCAATTACACGATGAACAAATCAATGCAAATACGAGATTACTGAAGTTTCTATTCCATGACTATTTTCCAGATGATATCACTAGATTAGAGTATAATGCACTGATGGATATGGAACAAGTCATTGCAATGTTGATGAATTTAAGTGGGTATCATAATTGGATAAAGAGGTTTAATCATAATACCTTGTATCTAAAATGTGATAAGTCAAAGGGGTATTACGAATCAAAGATACACAGTAAGAAAATCAATTGTCCATGTGTTTTAAAAATTCATAAAGATAGAAAAAATCTAGATTTGTTCATGGTTGAGTTTAAGTTTAATCATAATCACTGTCTCGGGAGTGAAAAATTTGTAAATTTCGGATTGAAATTTGTTGATGGTGAAAGTTTGGCTGATATAGAACAAGAGCCAGTATTTGATATCGTGGAATCAAAAATAAAGATGAGGTGGATGTTGAATGAAATAAACGAGCACTATGAAACTGCCTGTATGAGTCATGATGTGAATGATTTAAAGGACACTTTGAGTAATGTGGAGAAGTTGTTAACGAGAATGAAGAGTAAAAATATAGATCAAAGTTTAGCGAATGTCATCAATCTATGACTTGTGAATCAGTTACTACATACGTTGTTTGCATTGAAGATCGTGAAAGGGTGAGATCTCGTTGAGCTCTCTCTTTGTAAGAGTCCAGGGCGGTCAACTGAAGTAGATGTGCTCTAGTTGCTATCTTTACACAAGTCTAAATGTTTGACCATTCTGGTGAAACCTACTGTCCTCGCTTACGTTAACAAAACTATTATTTCAGTTTTTCTATATCTGTCCTTATCCTCGTCTTTCTCCTTCACTTCTTCCTTCTCCCATACTTTATACGTTGAAATCTACTTTCATCACTTCCAAAAAGATGAATTTCACCTTCAAGTGTATAATTTACACGTTCAAGGTCTTTTGGTCTAATGATCAAAATTCAACAGTCCAAGATTCGAATCAAATTACTCAGCAAAGAAGTGGTCTCAAAAATCACGAGTTATATATTATATTTCTCTAATATCCGGAGCTGAATGAACCGCTTTAGTAGAGGCCAATCCCAAGGTTGAGTTATCGAAGTTCACAGCCACGGTAAGATAACGGAACACATAGGCACCAATATGAGGACTATTGCCCTCTCTAACAGCAAGGTTACAAGTTGAACCAGATTCATTTGGCCAAACAATAGCCTTCAATGGAAGCTCATAGTCAACACCATTCAAATTATAAGTAATTGTTTTGTTTTCCACCAAAGCACAAGATATTTGATTACTACCCTTTGCATGAGCAGGATCATGAGGCAAGGCATCATAGAATTGATTGTAAATCGCAGTTGGCAATTCTCCATTCCAGGTACCGGAATCTAAGTTCATGAATTTATTTCCAACTTCGATCTTAGTTCCATTAATCAGAATATAACCAAGGGTGGCACCAATATTCTTATTTGCAATGCTTGTCCATGTAACTTCACTATCGAGTCTACCGTGATCAATACCTCCAATTATCAATTGTCCATCTGTGTCATTTAAATTTTGTAAATTGAATGAGTAAGCAGCTTTGGGAGCAGTTCCTGCACGTTTTGCAGCCAGAGCTATATTCTCAGTCTCCTCGCCAGAAGGTGGTTTTGCCAAACCTAACAAAGCGGAGTAAAATGCACCGGAATCAGTAACATCATCAAAATTCAAATTACCAGCTTTAAGACCATTAAAATAAATGTCATCTGTTACTGACTCACCTTTGTAAAAATAAGAATCACCAAAGTTACTACCGGCGGTTTTTTTCAAATCAACTCTCGTGGTGGAGTTCAATCCATTGTAGTCATATACTCCAAATCTTTTAGATTGAGTGGCACAATTACCAGTACACTTGTTCCTGGTGTCAAGAATATGAGTCAACCATGATCCTGTATCCATAGAGGACTTGATCAAATCCTTATTCAGTCCAGCCTCAAAGTAAACATAAAAATAATTGCCAATGTCTGTGAAGATTGGGGAAGTCAAAAGGGGATAAGCAGCACTAATGAAAGGAAGTAGAAAAAAGTATAAGAAAACCATCTTGAGGTTAAATTGATGGTATTCTTCTCCTATTTATAGATGATTCAATGGAGAATTGCTTTCCGAGGTATCATAACGACATTGTTTGATTTGTTTGTTTGGAAGTGTTTGTTATTAAAGGCAAGTCTATGAGCTATTCATTGGTTTTTAAAGATGAAAATTTGTACCTAATTGGTAATACTTTGTAAGTCCGCTACTGGTGGGCATATACTAGCTGGAAACTTTCAGTATCCCATATGACTTGCTGTTGGACGACTTCATTTATGAAAATTTGACAATTTGTGCGTGAATGGATGAAATTTTGCTTATTGTTCTACTTGGTTACGAGAATGGAAAGAAAATTTTAAACGTTTGATTGGCTGCAAAACAAGAATAGTATGTCATTTTATACATATAACGCCTTGATTAAGCTGACAATTCTTCATATGTCAATGTCATCAAACCTTCTTTAAGTCTCACACGTGTGTTTTTACCATGGAATGGTCGACATGAATTTGCTTCAAAATAATAGAGCTCTTTCAAAGGTTTTTGGGCTCATAATCTGCGTCCCTTTATACCATTGGAGATACGGCTCTTTGAATGTAGTCGCGTTATGAGAGAGCTAAAAGGGAAAGTTTGTTTGAGTTAATTTTGCATCACATCGAAGCTGATAGTGAAGATACACGCTGTTACACTGTCAGTTTTAGTACTCAAAGATATTGTGAATACATTCAGCATTTGAATACCGTGATGAGCAAAGACGTCAATGTAAGACAATAGTCAGAATAGAGATTCGAATAATTGTTGAGCCTCTTCTCAGTAAAATTTGATTTAAACCTTGTGGTATTCTTGTATTGAAGAAGTCAGTCTTAAAGTTGTAATTAGGAGCTCAGCAATGCAACACTTTTGACTCCTTTAATTGATTAAATTTCTCATTTGACTATTCAAGTTTATTAACATTGTAGATAATATTCAAAAGGTGAAACCAGCTTACCACGCCAATATTATCAATAGAAGCTATAGGTATCTTTCAAGTACATTTGAGATTCTTATCAATTCTTTTTGCGGTAATCGGTCGCGCTTATCTAAAAATGGTAATTGCGATGACAAGTGAGTTTACTTCAAGTTGTGTTACTTTTACAAAGATGAGACCTATTCAACATATAATGATTAAATGTAACAAAATGTACTTGATTGTTGTCTTACTTAAGGCTATACTTCGAAGATATATATCGAATTCAAGCAAAGTGCATCTCTGATAATAAATAGGAATAAATTCTTACCGATTACATTATGCTATTCTTTCATAACCTAAAATAAACATGTCTTTCGAATTTAAACCGACGGGGATATTCTGTCTAACATTTTCATCGTCGAATAAACACCAGAATCTACCATCGGGGGATTTATTAATTAAAGCAGTGTAGTGACCACTTTTCAATGTTCCAAAATGGTTAATCAACCCTCTTAGTTGGTACACTATTTGATGACCGTTGTTGTTGAAGCTTAATTGTAGTGGGTAATCTATGTGAATTTCTAAATCTAGTTTTGTTATGTGAATTAATAGAACGTTAGGTAATTTAATAAACTGAGTACTTTTTATCGAGGTTGATTGTATGTGATGTTTAGTTTTTTTCTTCTTTTTGAATAACGACTTTTTAGTTTCAAAAACCCCCGAAGTGTCAATGGTTGGAATTTCTCCATTGCATTTGGGACAGCTCCAAGAGTCCAATATTTCATCCTTGATGAATTGACCAATGACATCAGATAAGTTTGAGTGTCTCTGAGTGGGGAGGCTTAGAATATTGAATTGATTGAAGTTTGTGCTTTCATAAAAGCATCTTTGACATTGTAAAGTATTTTTAATGTGTCCTTCAAATAAATCTCTCATGGGAGAAGACCCAGACGAGTATAATTTTTCAATCCATTTTTTATATTGGTCAATTTCTTTTATATTGACATTGATTTTCCATTTAGAAATGAAGTTTTCCACATTGACCGTATGATTCATTTCCTCGTCTAGCCTATCAAGGATGAATAGTAGGAATTCTTGAGCATCTTGTTGTTCGTAAGGTATGTGAAAGTCTTCCTTTAGTAAAGAACATACTCTGATGAATTTACTTGGAGAAATTGACCTTCCACCATTATTTTCAAATGTGTTTAATAACCCAGCTATCGCTTCTGATAACAACACCCCATGTTTACTATGACTATTTGGATGTTTTAAAATATGGATAAACTCTTCATTTTTAATGTGGGTTTGAAAATTGTAGAAGATAGATTTGAATGCCTTTATGCCAAATAATAATTGAATTGAGGAATTTATATAACAAGACGAACCAAAATTTGTGAGTCCACATATGGCCAAGTCCTTGATGATGTTAATTTTTGAAGTTTTGATATGTTGTTGTTGTGCTACAACATGGGGTGGGACGTGATAGTGAGGTTCGGAAAATGATTGGGTATTTGGTAAGTGACTGAAATGGTTTAAAGCGCGTGAAGTTGACGGTTGAGGGGTTGAAACTTGTGGAGGAGGTTGTGAAGGTGGTTGAAAAGATCGTTGTAGCGACGATTGTGGTAATGCTTGAAAATTTCGTGATGATAATTGAGACGACGGTACGGATGGTTGAGAATGTCGTGATGATGATTGAGACAAGGGTATAGATTGTAATTCTGGTATACTTGGTATAGGTGGTGGTGGCAATCTTTGAGTCTTGATTGGTGGATTCATAACTTCCTCTTCTTCCCCACTTTCTTTGACTGGATATGGGGTCTTCTTTATACTAGGATATCTAGTTTTGAATTCATCGATATCTTCCTCCTTGTCTCTCTCTTTTAAATATGCTATATACTCATTTAACCAATTATATAACTCCTCAATGTTGAACACTAATAAGTTCTCCTCGATGAGAAACCTCTTGACGTAATCCCTCAAATCCTTTGAATTGTGACCATCAAATGTTGTATTGATGTTGTAAAATGCAAAAATATTTAAATAAATAACAAAATCCTGCTCACTACTTTCGATAAAGCTGTCAAAGCCTTTGAAATGGATCATGATAAAACTATTTATGAAATAATTGAATATGAGAAACCCCTTTATGAAGTGAATATAATCTTGATGATTTTGTGATTCTTCGTATAACATTTCACAATAATCAATAAGATCAAAAAGTGATTTCAGATTCAACGATTTGTCCAATTGTAATACTCTGAACTCATGGCCAATGACTCGTTTATAATACTGATAATTTTGCTGCTGTCGGTCCATATGACGAGAAACGCTCAGTTGAAAAATATTTTGTGTCACGATTCAGATCACAGTTCACAGCCATGATCAATGGAGAAAAAAGAGTGAGCACGATAAAATGTATCAACATTCATTAAACTTGAAATCACCAACAAGAGGTCGATGATCGCTGAAATATACACCATTAAATTTCGAGTGCAATAAGCCAAACATGTCTAATTGTATACAACTTTCTTCTATTTTTGTCACCTTTGGTGCAAATATGTAATCTATGTTTTGTCCTACTAATAATACCTCACCTTCAAATCCAGTGACTGTTGATTTCAGATGACCATATCGAGTTAAAACAGTTGATAATTTGGCAGTGTCAACGAGGTGATTTCGTAATAATTTATAAGGTTCTTCTTTTGGCTCTGTATTTAAATCACCAACTAAGAATGAGGGCCATTTAAACTTGTTTATCTGTTCAATTATCATTTTAGCAGAACCAAGTTTTGCTTCTTGACCTATATGATCGAAATGGGTATTAAATATGTTGACATAGTTTCCTGTTTTGTGCTTCAATGTTACAATTGAGACAATTCTAGCGTAAATTGCATCCCAACCTTGATGATTTGTTCGGGGATCATTTTCATTTAACCAAAACGTGTCTTTAAATACCAATTCCCACTCTGATTTCTTATAAATGATTGGAACAAGTTCGCCAATAGTTTGGGAAATTCTACCATGACCGTAATAATCATATTCATTACCTAATAATTTCATAATATCTTCCAATTGGTTCGAGTATACCTCTTGCAATGTAATTATAGTATTTGATTTGCAGTGGAATTTTATCGATGAAACCAACGGTATTACACGTTTCGACCACTCTTGTTCTCCGGTAGTCAAAGTGTGTGATCCTGCGTTTTTTATATTATGAGAGTATATCCTGAATTCTAATGGTGATAGATTCACCTCGGGTAGCTTTGGCAACTCTGGCTCCTCTAGATAAACTTCTTCAATATCTTTGGGTATTTCTTTGAGCTTTGAGGTTTCAAAATTAAAGTCTTCCTCAATGTCACCAAGGAATTTGTGGGGATTCTTGGTAGTTTCAGGGACGTTTGAAGTAACCAGAGTTTTAAACTCATCAAACAAACTTTCTGTTATATCCGTTATATCTGGACTGACATCATTTTGAGATCTGTATATTATCAAAATTGTAATGACAAATAAAGTGAGCACTAAAACTGTTATTTTTGATTGTTGTTTCATCCTGGTGTGAAAAGTGCGGCGCTGATCTCTAAAAAAATTGACTTTACTTAAATCTATTATCAAATTTATACATTTTCATAAGTTTGAATCGCTTGTTCCAAAGGAACTACCATTGGAGCTATACAACTGATTAAATCTAGGTTAATTTTATCTCTTAATTTTTCATTATTTCTCACCAAGTCAAGTTGACCAATTTCCAGCATGCATCTTTGTTTCAAGTCATTTAAACTTTTTAAACAATTCTTCAATGATACGTATATTTTCTTCAATTGATTAGCATTTGTTCCAGTTAAGTATAATTTCCAAAAATGTGATAAGAACTCGACGATTGTTATATTGTAGGTGATTATTTCTTGGGTCATGCTATGAGGGATGATATTTGTCGAGTCCTTTGTTGATTTCAAATTCTTATAATTTTGTTTGATCAAATATGACAATTCATTAAAAGTGATTTCTATATCATGTTCTTTATTTGAATAAGTTTGGGTTAAGTCATATTTATTGACAATTTGCAGATTTAAATATTGTTTTATCTCCTCGACATTTTCAATTTTCCGATCGTCTATATGGTCTTGAACTTTTATATCTAGTTTTATGTAATTGAAATCTGACACTTCTTCTAGATCATGTAGTTCTAATTCGTCTTCTTGTATGGACTCAGGTTCCTCCTCTTTTTCATCATCATTCATTTCAACCATTTTGTAACTCAATTTGTTCATATTTTTCAATAAATTAGTTGCTTCATTTACATGTTCTTTCATGGTAAAGTCGGGTTTATTACCCAATTTTTGTGAATTGTCTTCTTGATTACCTTCTAGGTCCAATACTTTATTATTTATCTTTTTCTTTGCCTCATTTGACGTCACGTACAAGTATTGATCAAGTATTGCGTCACCTTGTGTAGCTATACTATCTCCTCTCAACCTTCTGAACAATTTTGAATTGAAAAATCTCGACCAAAATTCTCCTTCGTTCAATCTTCCAGGAACCAACTCTTCAAAAGCTTGCTTTGTTATAGGATAAATTTGGAAAATCTCATTGATGACATCTCTAGTGACATTTACATTGACTTGATTATCTGAGGTTGCAATCGGTTTAATGGTAGACAAGACGTTATAAGGACCTTTTTCTTGATTCAATGTCAATGCATAAGTACGCAACTGGTTCAATCTAGAAGACCAAAACATTTGAGGAGACAATTTGAATTGCATAACACTTTTTTGAAAAGTGTCTCGTAGGGTTTTATTCTCCATTAACAATCTTTGTTGCAAGTCAAAGTTTTTGAGTAAGTTTGCATCTGATAAATTGGTTTGAGATTGTTGTGGTTGTGGTGTTGGAGTTTTATCATCTTTGGGTCCAGGTGTGGGACTATCAATTCTAGTTCTTGATCTCGCCACTATAGTTTGCAATGAGTCTTTGATATTATTCATAGTGGGTCGATTACTAAAATTAAGCTTGATTGATTTATTATCGTAGATTAATTTCAAAACCATCTTTGGATGAGTTTCCTTCGTGCTTTGAAGATTGGAGATTAGATTTAAGGGAACGGTAATTGTTTTATCACCATCAATAGCTTTCCATTCTAATATTGCAGGGTTTAGATCCTCTCGTATATAGACCATGCCACTGATTTTATCAATGGAGCAGGCCCCTCGTACTGTCTCCATATTGAGTTGTAAAAAAAAAATAATCAAATATCAAAATTTATCAAAGAAAAACTTTCCAAAGGGAATTCACCAAATGATTAGAAATTTATCAAGATCAATTAAAAGATTTAACTCCACAGTACCAAAATTAACGTATAAACCTCCTGTGACGGTAGATAGAGAACTACCTGATCCGTTTCACAAGAAGAAGATCAATCGTCGTTATTTCGTAGTTTATGGGATAGGGATCACCTTATCATGTGCTATTATATTCAATTATGAGAAGACGCAATCTCCAATTGTGACGTCGACCATGTTTTATTTGAGGAGAAGTAAAATAGTCCTGCAGTTGTTGGGAGATGAGATTGATTATGCCTATAGTTGGCCATGGATCTGGGGAACATTGAACACAGTGAAAGGAAATATTGATATAAAGTTCAAGATCAAAGGAAATAAGGAACAAGGATATTTAAGATTGATAGCTAACAGGGAAAGTAAGTTACAACCATTCAATGTTGAAAAATTTGTGATCGAAATTGATGGACATAATCATGACTTGACAAAAGATGCTCAATATGAATTTGACTTATGAGAGAAAGATTTCTGAATCTACATGTAAATATAAATATAAGACACTAATAACGTATTGGATATGTTTGTATATAGATATAGCTATATCGTAAGCAATAGTTAATGTGCAGGGAAATCTAAAATCTGACTTAAAAGGAAATAAAATTGTGTCTAAATATTCCGAACCAAACGACACAACTCTAATTGACATTGTAATACCGGATTTACTCTTAACCCATACATCAATTGACCTATTTAGACATTTTAGTAACCGTTTACTCCCTTCTTTAAAAATTAGCTTTCGGATGCTAAAAAAATCTGTCAGTATTAAATCGCTCTATTTCAATTTCCACTGCTTGTTACTAAATATATACCTGCTTCGCCTGTAAAAACTTATTGTTCGTATATTAAATATTATGAATACTATTATCAATTATACAACGGAAAAAAAAAATATTATCACTGTAGAAAAAATCTATTGAACAAATCAATTTATCCATCAATTATACATATATCTGTTACTACATATCTATTACTACACTCATCACCACATTCGTTATACACAACATGGCAAATTCTAATGGCTTAGCTGTAGGACTAGCAGTAGGCATCCCTTCCTTCATAGTTATAGTGTTAATATCTATATTCTGGTATCGAAATCAAAGAAAGCAACAACAGGAAGACTTTCAAAATGAAAACTTCGATAAGGACGACTCATCATTCCAACAATTCCAAGATGAACTACATAAACAAGAACTACAGAAACAACAAATACATCAACAAGAACTACAGAAATTGGATTCTCAAAGCGAGCCTTCATCTTCCAATAGCAAGAAAAATAGAACCACATATGAATTTTATGAAACTTTTATACCTGTGTTAGACCAAAATGTATCAAATCCAGAACTAAACCAAGAATCTTCAACCATCATTACACACCATCAATACAACAATTCACAAGATCTAGCTAAACAATTGAATAATCCAGCATTCTTTGAAAAACTACCCAGAAAAGCTACTCAAGAGCACGTTTTTGTCAAACCACGGTATCCCTCTACTAATAATTCAAGTAGTGAGTTGGTAAACAATTATTTACTCGGAGATACTCATGCCATCAATGATCATTATCAATATGAGGCAGGTCAAGTTGTAAAAGAATAAATATTAAATTAAGATTTCTTAACCGATTTCTTCTAATCTTAATTTTTTTTTTTCTATTGCCAAATTTCATGTTTTCTCGAACCTATGCAACATATAGACGTTTCAATCGACAGCCACTCAATTACAATTTTCTAACGTCAAGAAAGGCTTTGTATGTTGGTGGAGGATTGGTTACCTTCTACATTTACAATCTACATGATGCTCCTTACACCCATCGTAAGAGATTTATCTGGGTTCCATTCTGGTTAGGTGAAAAGATTGGTGATTATTCATATAGACAAATCATGTCTCAATATGGTTCTCAAATATTGCCTCATTCAAACCCATTATATCGAAGAGTGTCCACAATAATGAACAAACTTCTACAAGTATCTCTTGATAACGATGAGAATTCAAATCAAAAATCTTTTCTAAAACTGTTGAATTGGGAAATCAATATAATCCAAAATGATTCATTACCTCCAAATGCATTCATACTTCCAAATGGTAAAATATTTATATTCAGTTCGATTATGAACATTTGTCAGAATGATGACGGATTGGCAACGGTTTTGTCGCATGAATTGTCACATCAACTAGCGCAACATTCAAATGAGCAATTGAGCTCTCAGCCTATTTACATGCTACTATCTACAGTGTTGTATACAATCACAGGAGTATCTTGGTTTAACGATTTAATCATTAATGGAGTTCTCACCATGCCTGCGCTGAGGGAAATGGAGAGTGAGGCAGACCACATAGGATGCGAAATTCTAGCGCGAGCATGCTATGATCCTAAACAGGCAATTACATTTTGGAAGAGAATGAGTAAACAGGATGAAAAATTGTCGTCTTCAATCTTTAGCACCCATCCTGCTACTTCAAAAAGAATATCAGACATTGAGTCGTGGATGCCAAAATTACTAGAAATTAGACAGAATTCTGGTTGTTATCAGTATAATCAGTTTGAAACCTTTCATAGAAATTTTTTTTCTAAATATACAAACTAGTAGATCTTAAACCCAAAGGATTGATCTCAATCTGCATTTTATCATCGTCTAATAAGTACACCTGTAACACTCCCAATCTTTTTGATCTATTTTTATCGTTATAATACGGTAGGGAAAACTTTATAAAACGTTTGTCATCTATTCGACTAGTGACCCAGCTTTCAATATCATCTTGAAAAATATTTACATTGAATTGAGAATCTTTTAAAAAGGGAGATGTAATTGAACTGACACCATTTTTGGATACATAATCTATGATTTGCTCCGATACAATTGGTATTACTTCTTTTTTCAAATGATCAAATTCATTTAATTCAGTCTTTGTTTCATCGTACGGTTCAATCTTTATATTTGTTCCTTTATGCCTTATTAAATTTGAGTTTTTCTCGTATTGCCAATTTTTGAATTTTCGAAATCCATAATATCCTCCAAACCCCAACGGTAGTACACTTACTAGTATATTTGGATGTACATTGATTAAGGAAAACGCTCCAATTGTGAATCCAGTGAGGTATTTAAACTGGTAGGGGATCTTGTGGAATATCAACAATGGCCAATTTTTACTTGCAATGTAAGAGTTTCGAATCATAAAGAAAGATCAAAAAAAAAAAATTATAATACAGATTTAAATATATGATGGATATCAGCTCGTCCAACATGATAATCAATATCTTTTTCATGCCTGAGTATGTTGTTTAGTTTTGTGAAAAGATCAATGAAGATCAACTCTAAGTCACTCCATAGTCTATCCATTAAATCTTTTTCAAAAATTTGATCTTCTAATTTAAAATGCAACATCATTTTTTTATATATCTCTCCTACTTTTGATTGTATATCTTTTTGTGTGTAATTAGATAACAATCCTTTTATTTGCTTTTTGTTGGGATGATCGACAAATGTTATTAGTTTCCCAACTGTTTTGTTCATTTGTTTTTGGAAATAGTCACGTTCAACCTTCTTGAACACTTTGGTTAAATCCTCAGTCAATTTAGAATGGCCCGATAAATCTGATACTTGTTGTATAGTATAGAAGATGTTTTGCAAAATACTAACATTTCTAAATTCTCTCTCTTTATCATCTAAATCCGAGTTTTTCAATAAGGGGTCTTCTCTCATAAACAAGTTTATCAATGCTTCCCCCACATTTAATTCAAATTTAGACCCTCGTAAATCTCTAATCAGATTATCAATGTAATAAAGCACATAGTTTATATTCTTGACACTTTGCAAAACACCACTTTTGGCAACAATTGTACTGTTATTCAACGACTCAACTTGAAGTTGCATAAATTTGTTCCATTGATTCTTGTATTTCTCAGCTATTTTATCGAGAAAATTGTACCTTACAAATTCCTCATCTGTCTCCAATTGTTCTATATATAGGATGATCAGGGGTAAATTCAACTCGGATACTCCTAATTTAAGAAAATTGTTGATATAATTTCCAAATAATGTTGTCAAATTGGTGACGAGACTATTAGTCGCTGTCGATTCATGCTCAACATGCTCTATGTAGTCAACAAATGTGATATCTCCATCATAGTAGTGAAAAAATTTACCAATAAAATTTTGAAACACATGAATAATCTCTTTTGATTCTTGAATAAGGTCAATAATGACTTTGGCGTCAACTTGATCGTCTTTCTTTTTCCACTGCTTTTTTATACTTTCTAGATGCACTGAGTTGACTTTTCTTCTAGTTGTTCTCCTTCTAGGTGCTTCCTCTTCAATTTCCACTGAAACAACTCGTTTGTCCAATTGAGATTCCAATTTTTTTTCAAAAATTTGATTAAAATAATGATTTAATTGTTGAAACTCAACCGGAGAAACTTCCTTTGTATAAAATGTCAATCCACAGTAGTCTAGTAAATGGTCGAAATTGAAAGCTTGACATTGATCAAATTTTCCTTTAACAAATTGTATAAAATGTTTCACGAACCTTTTATTAACCACGTCGTAGCCCGATTGATATTGTTGTAATGCTTTCAACGAGCTCATACCATCATTATCATACCTAATCGTAGCATTATATAAATTTACCAATTTTGATTCCAATTGATGAATCTTTTCAATATTATCAAACGACTTGAATTCAGAAATATCTCGTAATTTATCATGGTCGACATTCACTTTGTCCAATAATCCTTTCAAATCATTGTATAACAACTTCTTATTGATATATCTAATTTGCAATCCATTTTTATCTATTTGTTCAATTTGTGGTAGTATAAATTTCAAATTCAGGTCCATTTTTTGAAATACGTATTTCATATTATCCACTTCGTCGATGGCAGACCCAATGTCATTAGTATGATTATTTGATAAATCTACATTTATCAACTTTTTCACCGTTTCTTGCTTAACTTTATTCATTTCTTTGGTCAACAGTTTAACTATGGAATCGGTATCTGATTTCACAGACCAATTTATTTCTTCAAATATTTCATCAACCTCTGCATCTCTTTCAAATTCTTCCTTTTTCACGATATTCAATGGCACAACCTCCTGTTCAATGTCTGGTTCTTCTATGGATTTTTCATCGTGGAATTGAAATGAGTCATCATTTAAATGTGAGTCCAACATATCTTCCAATTCTTGCATGTCGTTATTTTTAGTTGATTCTTCAATGAATTGAGATGATCTTGCAGAATGAGATATTCCCAACCCTTTGGTTTTTGAAGTTTCAGTGTCACTTTCATCAGTTATTTCTTCAATGCCAAAATCAGGTGAGGTTGGCAATTTCCTCGGTGGCAACGCTTGAGCAAACTCTTGATATGCATTGGGTTTATTTTTTTCAAGCGATGTGGTTGATTTTTGAGAAAATTCTTGATGATTATTGAGTTTGTGTTCAGGTTCTTGCTTGGTCAGATCGACATCAGTGAAAATAAAACTGTGTGAATCGTCATGTAATGGTGATTTACTTGCGTAAGGATGAGAAGGGATTCTAAATTCGTGAGACTCAGGCTGAGATGTTGATTTTTTAGGTGATGTTCTCGACTGAGGGTGAAAGTTTGAATTTGAGGAAGATTTTGATTCATAATTTCGTGAATCTGGAGATGTTGTGTTCAAATTAAATTTAGATTCGTCATTGGAAATGAATTTTGGTTCAGGAATCGGTTGAAATTTTGGTTCCGGTATAGGTTGGAATTTTGGTTCAGGATTTGATTTAATTCTTGATTCACTAGGTTGAAATTTAGACTCATACGGGGTTGAATCGAACTCATGTTGAGAATTGGATCTGCTATGATAAGAGTTACTCTTGTAATTACTCTGTACTGGTGTTTGTTTAATTCTTGGAGGCGATACAACTTGTGACGAGTTTTGAGATTGTCTTTGTATTGGTGGTTTTGGCTGTTCTTGAGCTTGATAAGATTGGAACCCCGAGTCCAATTTAGCATCTCTCGATATGATCTTCATCGGTTTCACTGGCAATTGACCATGGGATGTAAAATCCATATCCTTATACAAATCTCGTCCTTTGTTTTTCAATTTATCCTTTATTGAAGAGCTACGGGAATTTGAAGCTGGCGATCTTGGTGTTTTGGGAGTCAGGGGTAGCATGAAATCATCTAGGGTAAATCCACCTTCTAATCGTGGATAATGAGACATATAATTTCCATATTCCTGACATAGATACCTACAAAATTTCCAAGTACGTGTATCTTCTTCATCACATTTCCAATAATAATTCTTATTCAATTGTAGAACCATGGCGTTATTGCCCACTTTTCGAATACATTGTAACTCAGATAAATCCCAAGTACGACCTATTTGATAAATATTTTTCTCATTACATTTCCCCTTTTGTAATTGCAATCTTCCCGAGTATTTACTACACAACACCAATATTCGTTTCTTCTGACTCCCCACGTTCTCCAGTCTCTCCGGTGGTGGCTGACTTGGATAATTGCTATATTCAATCACACCAATGTGGGAAATATACGAAGTCTCGTGCATTTTCTTCCCATCCTGTACGATAGTTTTGGAATAACAATCCAAGATGATTTTATCAGTGATCAATTTCCGTTGATGCTCTCGATTGTTGACTGGAATGTTTCCCTGATTGAATCCATTAGATTGTTGTGGTGGTGGGAGTTGGGATTGTGTCTGTGTCTGTGGTATTTGCTGATTTGAGTGTTTCGATTTACCACTTATCAATTTCTTGGGACTGAACATTGTTGAGGAAAAATAAAATCTGATTTGTGTTAACTTAATTAACTTTTTTATTTTGTTTGAGATGGGGTTAGCAGGGACGAAAATCAAACAAAGATTTGGATTCGATCCTAGAAACACAAACTGGTCAGATGATTCCTCGAGGTTTGGACATCAATATTTAGCCAAGAATGGATGGGAGCCAGGAAAAGGGTTAGGGCTAGTGACGAACTCGATGACTTCGCATATAAAAGTTTCAATAAAAGACGATACGGTGGGACTAGGAGCAAAATTAAAAAAGAGAAACCCCGATGCAAATGATTTAGATGAATGTAGTGGATTGGATGCATTTCAAAGAATTTTGGGTAGATTGAATGGGAAGGAAGAGGTTGTGAATGATATAATGGACTTGAATCAGAAGGATAGGATATTGAATGGTAAATGGGGGATACACTTTGTCAAGGGTGATGTTTTGTCGAGTACTTGGGATAAGGAAAATAAGAGATTAATATCGTATAAAGAAACTGGAAAGGAGGAGAAGAAGGTAAAGAAGGATAAAAAGGAAAAGAAGGATAAAAAGGAAAAGAAGGAAAGAAAGGAAAAGAAGGAAAAGAAGGAAAAGAAAGAGAAGAAGGAGAAGAAAGATAAAAAAGACAAGAAAGAAAGGAAAAAGGTTGCAAAGTCCAAGATAGAAAAGCCAAAAACCACACCATCACATCTACACGCCAGGTCAAAATGGATCAAACAAAAAAGAGCGTCGGTTATGGATGCAAAAGCATTGAATGAAATATTTATGATATCTAACTAAAGAAAAAAAACTCCAATTACAGACAAACAAAAGCATAATGTCCACTCTTTGATTGTTTTCGTTGAACCATTCAGATCAGCATTTGTCGTACCCGTTGATGTTGAAGTAGAGCTCGATGATGTTCTAGTTGAAGCTGCCAGCCTACTAGGTCCTACCCCACACGAAGCAGTACTTTCTGCATCTGCATTTATAGAAGCCTTTCCATCAAAATCACAAGCATCTGCCCTTTCATTTTGATCATGGAAATACAAATTTAATACATAACTCAATTTGTCTTTGTCGGAACAGAAACTATAGTCTCCATAATCTCCACTTGTACCATTGACTGAGATATCTGAACAGTCTATTTCATTGCAAACCATCCCGTATAATTCTCCATAATCTTCTGTATCTACATCATCAGCAACTACACAATCAAATGACCTTGCATGACATTCACAAAACGATTCGTCAGGTGTGGGCGGTAACGCAATGGCAGCCCTCCATGTAGACTCAGAAGACCCAGGACAACTCAAAGTTGTTGTTTGAACCGCTGACTTTGTTGCATAAGAAGGACTAATATTATTAATCTCTGATCTATAATGGTCATAATCTTCATTGGTCTCAATTCTTCCATTATTCAACTCAACTAATCCATAATTGTTTGCCTCTTCCCAGTACATGTATACAATACCGCCTGACCAGATATCGGTCATATCCTCTGAGTATAGAGTTCCAACTTCTTGAAATAATCTTGGTCTAATAATATTACAACCATATTCTGAGAAAAAAATTGGAATGGTCAAATTACTAAATTCTTCAGTTCGATCAGAGTAACCACTACTTTTAAATGTCGAATTTCCACACCACGAGTACATGTTGATTCCAAAAAAATCTGCCCTATCATCAACCTCACCACAGGCAAAATAATTGGCAATGGCGATCCTAGTGTCCTCGTCATCATTAGAAGAATAACCAACAGGAATTTGTCTATAGTCTTGGTCACCAATATACTTTTTGACATCTCTAACCGCTGCCTTAACAAATGGTGATGCATCGGTGTTGGAATTATTGTTAGTTACCTCATTTCCGG
This sequence comes from Insectozyma corydali, assembly GCA_003706475.3. Taxonomy (NCBI): domain Eukaryota; kingdom Fungi; phylum Ascomycota; class Pichiomycetes; order Serinales; family Debaryomycetaceae; genus Insectozyma; species Insectozyma corydali. The sequence goes on from PPLL03000026.1 coordinate 77,329, forward strand.
CGAAAAAACCCAAAACATTGGAGTATTCTTGTAAATTATCAACCACCGCTTTATATCTATCAAACAAGTCTAGATTCCACTCGGGATTATCTCTATTAATTGAGACTTTTGGCTCTGATAAATCGGCAACGATATAAATTCCAGCTTCGGCCAAAGCTTGCATACACTCCTCGTGGTCTTCTTCTGGGTTGACAGCGTATACACGAAGACAATTCGTATTTGTTTCTCTAAAATACTGTATATCTCTTCTGCACTCGGTTATATTAGCTAATGGATCTTTATATCCCAAGTCTGAGTTTACAGCCTGAGCAGTTTCTTCTTGGTAAGCAATACCCCTCATCAAGAATTGAGACCCATTGTTGGAGAAGAAGAATTTGTTGCCGCTAACTTCAATCGGAGGGGTAAGATCCTCAAACAATGCAGAACCAAAACTGAACAAGCTCAATAAAGCTATAAGATTCTTCATAATTGACCAGTATAACAAAAAAAGAATTTTTGGTGGACTTTGAATTCTACTTTATATCAACAATGCTAAGAATTTTGAAATCATCCAAGAAATTTCAATGTGTATGCTTTTCCATGATACAATATTGAAAACAGCATAAACATACATGAGAGGTGTAAAAGATATGAGAGTTTTTGATACAGATTTAATGAAGATTTTAGTATCAAGTGAGAATGGATCATTGTTATTAATCAATACTGATTATCGTCTAATTGCAATAATTTAAAATGATATCGCTACCAAATGGACAGAGCTCAGCCTAGTACCAAGAAATAAAAACGCGAAAAATCTTAGTTTAACAGATTTTGATTTATTTTTAGCTTTTGATTTGCGTAACATCTTTTTTCCTTTTTTTGCACCCAAAATATCAATGTTTATAATTATCATCTTCTTCCTTTGTTTAATTAATGGTGCATACATTACTGAATTTGGGACTTATATCAACCCTAACCCAAGAAGAATCGTCAAATGCGAATCACTGGATCTAGTGAAATTATCCAATTGTTGTAATGATGTGTTATTCAAACTAGAGGAATGTAAACCAAATGACTTGGCTTGTGAATGCTGTGCTTTGCAAAGTATAGATCAAGAATGTTATAATTTATGTCCTGGTAATCCATCTACTAAATTTTTAGCTGTTCTATTAAATGATTGTCACAGTTTGAAGGATGTAAATGCCTGTTCTTTACCTTTTAAAAAAGATTACGATCAGCCTAAGCCAAAAATTAAACAAAACATTGTTGAAGTTGAAACTTTTGATGCTTCCTTGCAATCTAGAGTCGAACCAAAGAAAATTACTCTAATTGTTGATAATTTCACTAATATCTCAGTCAATGCAACAACATTGAAATCGTTTGCGAGAAAAATTCCAGGTACTATTCACATGTTTATTAGTTTGATATTAATCTTCATTCATCCAGTCTAACGTATACTTAATTCCTGTTTCTAAATCAACCTTTGGTTTATACCCTAAGTATCTCTTTGCGTTTTCAATGTTATGATACCTTGTAGCACAAACAACTTTGACTCTGAATGGAGTTAATCCTGGTTCTTTACTTGCTAATTTTGAAAAGAATTCCGATAAATACCCTAAGCCTATAGCAACTGTTCTATTTAGTTTTATATAATATTTGTCAATAATACCATCATTTTTCCAAACAGTTCTAGCGAGTGTCCAAAAATAAGTTGGAGCGTCATTAGTGATGAAAAATGCTTTTCCTTCTACTTGATCATCGTTGATGTGTTCAGCTGCCAAGACGTGAGCATCTGCCACATTCCCAACGTATGTCCAGTCAAATAAATTGTTGTTATCACCCAATTGAAATTTGGATTGACCTAATTTTGCACTTGCTCTAAGTCCAGGTACCAATTGTCTATCTCCAGGTCCAAAGATCCCTGCTGGTCTCAAACATACCGTTTTGAATGTTTCATCATTAGCATTCATCACTTCGGTCTCAGCAATAGCTTTTGTTTCATTGTATCCGTCCATGTGGACATTTGGGTATGGCCAACTTTCGTCAGCATTGTAAACGTTTTGTCCGTTGAATATAACTCCGGCTGAAGATGTGTAGACAAATTTGTTGATGCCCATATGTTTAGCCACTTTCAATAAGTTCTTTGTACCTTCTACATTGACTTTCTCGTATATTTCTTGCGGTAATCCATGCATTGGTGATGCAGAGTGTACAATTACATCGCATTGACTTTGTTGTATGGCTTGGGTGACGTCTTCGTCACTCGTTAAATCACCTTTGAAGAAGTTTATATTTGATGGATCGAATGTGAAATATTGTGATAGTTTTTCGGGTAACGGACGTACATCAAAAACTGTTATTATCAATTCAGGATGGTGTTCTAAGAACTGTTGTATCAAGTGTAGACCTAGAAATCCTGATCCACCGACTAAGAGTACGGATTTCATTGTTGATTTTCGCGTATAGAGATTTTTTCCATCGTAAAAATAATTGTATATTAAAATTGGAACAAACTTTTAAAGCTATTGATTTTTACGGTGTCTAATTGAACATTAATTATCTCAGGTTTCGGGAACTCAAAGTCAAATCCATTTGCTTTTGAGGGTAATGATGAGATCTTGGTGGAATTTGAATCTGGGTTTGATACCCCTGTTTTCAATTTTGACGCATTCAATATTGAGTTTGAAGGCTCTATTGGCATAGGCTCTACTCTTGACTTTGTTTCTAGTTCAGTTTTTGGATGGTCCGATGTTGGTTTAAATGATTCCACTTTTGGTTCTAAAGTCTCAGATCGATCAAATGACTTTGTTTTCTCTATATCATTTGCCGCTATACTTTTCCTTCTCTTTCTTGAGCCATAAGGATTTATGAAGAGTTTTATTTTTTCTGAGTCGGGTTTAGTTTTTGGTTCTTCGTCTCTATCCAAAACGTCCAACAAAGCCCTTGCTGTTTGACTTTTCGGCTGATTATCTTTGGAAAATGTATCATCCTTCACGCTCGTCTCTATGACAGAGTGATTAGTCAAATCTGGCTTTCTTTTTAATACTGGAGGTCTAATTTTTGTTCTATAAGGTGATGGGATTCCAGAAAATTGATAGACTCTTTTAAGAGCAGGTATGTGACTTATAGTTGTGTTGTTGTAATTTTCAAAGGTGCTATCATTGACCGACTTATACGTTGGTTTATATCCCGGGGTAGTTATAGTTGTATTTGGGTCATGTTTCAATAGCTTTTGTTTCTTTGCCTTTATCATGGAATCATCACTAGATTTATTAAGTGAGACTGTCTTTGATTTATTAATTAATGACATTACTCCCTCATATTCCACTTCAGACAAGGGATTGTCACCTTTTTGCTTGAAAAAATTGGACAATACCTCATTTGCAGTTTGATCTGGATCTTCGAATGATCCTGGTAGTTTGACTTGCGATGATGGTTCAGGTTTGGCTGGCTTATTAGAATTACCATCAGATCTTGAGTTATTCCATAATCCTTTCAATCTCGATGTGAATGAATAAGGCTTTGTACTATCTATTTGAGTTTTGAGTTTATCTTTATAAGATCTATAAACCTTTCGATTATCCATTGAGATTAGATTGTCTGAGTATAGTTTTTTTTTTTTTTCATCAAATGTCTACGCCGATCGAGCTATTATACAAATTTGATCAATATCTTACTGAAAAACTATCATCAAATAGTTTCACGAGTAATTTATTAACAACATCCACCTCGAAATTTATTACTGAGCTCTTGGCCATTTGTTTTGTCTTATTGTTGAGTTATGAAGTTATATATTGGCTGGGTATATACTTGAATTTATGGGAGTATCATGCAAAGGATGTTTTTACAGAAATTCCCATTCATTGCGCTCATTTATATGTAAGATTGAACTTTGTAAAAAGTGAGAATCTTGACAAATTGGATGAGTATTATCTTGTCAAGCAGAAATCGAAATACAATCCTTATCACTGGAATAATTTAAATTCAATCGGGAATGAAGTTTTCATTCTAGATAAATCTTTAAAATATTATTTTGAATTCAGTCCTGAGGATTTCGAAATGAATAAGGAACCGGAGTATGGGTCAACCATAGAGCATTTGAGAAATAAAACTTTGAATTTGTTCAAAAGCTCCGACTTGTCAAAATCTTATACAACCGATGGTTTAACAATTGATGATGTTTTGATTTACAATAATAACAATGAATTAGTGTCTTTGAGTAAGAACAAAGAGTATTTAAGTAAATGCTCAATTGAAACTGGAAATGTGATTGATGCTGTGATAATACTATAGCCCTTCATTTAATGAAAATCTCTTCTCGGTTGTTACATTCAAATCTAATAATCTTTGCTCGGTAAATGTCCATAATTTTATGACTTTCTCCAATCTTGTTTCCAATGGGAACTCGATTTCATTCTCCTTGTCGTCTTTCTCTTCGACTATTTCTGAATCTATTTCGTAATCGCATTCCTCATAGGCAACGACATCTCTGACTGTATCATCCAACTCAAGGTGAATGAATTTTGGACCTTCAAACACTCTTTCATTACCTTTTTCATCGTACAAGTCTAGAATTGCTTTATTCACCAATCCAAAACATTGATTTCGTAATGAGAATTTGAATAAACTTTTTAATTCATCAGGCAAGTCTTTTTGTTCTTGTAAATTGGTAACTTGGGGGTCGAATTTAAAACATAACAAACTCATGGTAATTTCCAATTCTTTGAGTAATTTATACAGATTCAGAACTTTATTGATCAAGTTGGATCTTACAAATGTCAAGATTTCATTCAAAAACTTCTTCTCGTCTGCTTGTTGATCTACTTTGTGACTGCGAATCATTTCAACTAAGTTCAATCTTAATAATTTGAAATGCAATAGATTATTTGAATCAAGAATGGTAGGGAAATAGTCGCTTATCTTTAAAATTGCTTCCTTTATCTTACCCTTCAATATTAAATATTTGATTTCTTGTCGTTGCGATATTGTTGAATAATCTAATGTCATCTTGACTCGTGGTTTATTATGTAAGTAGGATTGATGAGTTACATCACCCATTGAGATATTCAACTCCTCTGCATAAGTCAATGCAGCTTCTTTATATCCTTCTTGTATGAAGTAATTGAGTATTAAATTATTGATTTTATCTTTCTGATTCATGATTAATCCCACAAAAAAAAATATTGTGTTGCAAAAATCATGAATTTAGATCAATCAAAGCAGCAAGTTTGTGAGTATATGAAGAAGCAATATCGACCATATTCCGTAAATGATATACAGCTCAATCTACACAATCAGTTTAAAAAAACAGAGTTGGTCAAAATCTTAGAACAATTGGTTGCAAATAATGAGTTGGTGTCAAAAGCGATTGGAAAGACTAAATTTTACGTTTATAAAGAAATTACAGTCGATGATAGTGGCATTGATATTAATCAGTTAAAGCAGGAAAGTTCATTGTTAAATGCTCAAGTTGTAGATTTGAAACTGCAATTACAAAAAGTCAATTCCGCACCTACAAATCAGGATTTGAAAGAATCAATTGACTTAGCGTTGATTGAGATAGATAAGTTGGAGACTGATGCGAGTGTCCCCTCTGTAAAAATGTCTGCTATAATCGAAGTTGCAAAAGTTAAAAAGTCACGTAAAAAATTACTCACAAACTTGATTCAAACACTCAGTGAAATGACTGAGATCAAAGATATACCTGTAAGTACCCACTTTGTTTATTTCACGTTATGTACTAACAGCATAGGGCGAATGCGGAGTTAACCTTGAGGAATATAACCAATATGTAGATTAAGGCTGAAAAATTATTTTTCAGATCTCAATGTTCAATGAATTCACGTAATGTCCAAAGGGTGTTTGTGCTACTATCATGTACATTTCTCGGTCTAATTTGTGGTACCTTATATCTCTATTCATCATATAGTCCTCAATTGGCTAAGCAACTACATTATACAGCATCGGATTCGTCATTAATTGCATTATTTGGAACTGTGGGTCTAGCTATTGCAGGTCCAATATCAGGACACGTTGTCGATCGCAAAGGTTACATAGTTTCCTTATCAATCGGTGGCTTTTTACTATTAATAGGCTATTCAGGATTGAAGAAACAATTTGATTTACAATGGCACGGTGTACATGTTTCTGGTCTATGGTTATTTTCAATCGGTCTAGGGTCAACATTTATAAACAATGCATGTTTGAAATGTTGTGCAATCAGCTTTCCTAGTATTAGGGGAATGGCAACAAGCTTACCATTAGCATTGAACGGGCTAAGTGCATTATTTTATTCAGTCATTGCAACGATATTTTATCCAAATGATACGTCAAGATATCTTGGTTTCATAACATACTCCATAATTGTCATTCTTATCGTTTGTACTCCCTATATTTATCAAGCTGATCACGAACATAAGAAGAAGGCCAAACCTAATAAATTTATTGCCAACCACGAATCATTATTCAAAAACCACAAGTTCTGGCTTATTTTTTGCATCACTGGAATTCTTGCATCTTTAGGACAAATGTATATATATTCAGTAGGATATATGGTCAAGGCGTTGCTTACTGGAGACTCGACGATTATACAACAAAATCAGCAATTCCAAGTTGGATTGATATCGATTGCAAATTGCATAGGAAGAATTGCCTCCGGTGTTTTAGGAGACGTGATCACACAATCTTTTGATAAATCTAGAACTTGGCTTTTGTTCCTTCCTGCAGTAGGATTGGCACTCACACAGATCGTGAGTTACAATTTGACCAATTACTTAAATTTACCTATAATCTCGATTCTCATTGGGTTCTTTTATGGGTTCACATTTTGCATAATGCCTATTATAGTAGGTGATTTATTCGGAATCGAGAACTTTTCCTTCAATTGGGGTTTTGTGAGTTTGGCACCTATACTACCGAGTTTTTACTTTACGAGATTATTTGGAAAGATTTATGATTTCAACTCTGAAGTGATAGAGGATGTAATTATATGTACGAGAGGAAATCACTGCTATAATCAAATATTTAAATTAACAATTGTGGCGAGTGGGATATCTATATTGATCACTATATTGTTGAATGTGAGAATGAAAAAGAAAATAACTTCATTACCTTTAGCTAGTCTAGAAAAAAATAAAATCTAATCATCTTTTTAATGATTGAAGTCTCGATACTCTTAGTTGTGACGTTGAGTTTCTTGGTCTTGGGTACGCTCTTCTATCTCCAGTATCCATCAAGCTTTCTAAATTCCTTTGTGACTCTGATTTCGGTAAACCGTCGTCTTCTTGAGTCTTTTCATTATCTTCATCTATTGTGATCTCGTCAATGTTTCTATTGATCAAATATCTCAATGCATTGTACCATATATTATGACGTTGTCTAGTGGCACAAGTTATTTTGATTGTTCTATCTGTCGAGTGAACTTTAATACTCTTATGATATAATCCAGTTGGTAATGGATTATTATCCTCTACACTTTCGACCCGAACTATTGCAGCAGCTCTTGTTTTGACGTGAGATGGATTTGATAAAGTTGGATTGTTTTCCGACCAATACAATGTCAATGAATATGGATGAACCCAGAAGTATCTTTCATGTCTTGTTTCAGTAATCACGCTAAACGGACCTAATTTCCGATAATACTTGAATAAATATTCACCAATTACAACTTGAGTAATAGCTGGTATCATTCCTTTATCTGTCAATGAAACGTCGGTTGCCATGGAAAAAACAGCATTTGACCTTATTGAATCTTGAACTGAACGGTGAGATAAGTTCGATCTTATAGATCCAGAGTGAGGTAATACACTGGCTCTACCTGGTGGAGTAAATTCTTTTGGTATCAGGTCTGAGAAATTTTCAATAGGCTCCAACGTAGGCGTGAGTTCATCCTTATGAATAAAACCTCGTTTTTGTGCAAAATCTTTGAAAGTTGAATCATTGACTTTTTCAATGGACATCGTTTTGAGCTTGAGTAGTTGATTAAAGTAGCTGGTGGGGACAACTTTGACATTATCACTATCTGGCTGAGCGTTGGTAGTGGTGCTAATATACAGTGATTCAGGAATGATCAAATACCCTAATCTTTTTCCGATGTCAGTCAACTCACTCTGATCCATCACTTTATTTTTGAACTCGCGAAGTTCGTCATCTTTGGACGCTATTAAACTCCTCAAATTCATGATTTCATTGCTTTGATCTTGTTTAATTTCCTTTTGTTGATTTAAAATTTCATTGTCCATTGTCAATTCTTTTATTTGAGGCTCCTTTTGATCGATCAAAAGTTTTAAAGCATTCCACTCCTCTTCTTGATCTTTCGATATCACAACGTATCCTAGTTTATTAGCAGATTTGTTCAATTCCTCATCTGTTAAAATAAACGACTCATCAGCATCACGATAATGTTCAGAACCGGAACTCAAAGATTTCAATTCATTAGAAGGAATGACAGTGTAACCAATATCACTTAATTCCCTTGACAATTTCTCAAAATTTTCATCATTTAAGATGCTTTTATTCTGCTCTTTAAGTATGTCATCGCGCAATTGAACGACTTCCATTTTCAAATATTGGAGATCGGAAGGTAATATAATATCGAATCCCTCTTCTTCAGCTCTCTCTTTTAATGACTTATTCAACAACACTTTATTAGATTCATGTTCCTCTTTTGTAATGCCCACCAAATTCTCTCTACTCAATTTGTCCTGTAATGGTTCTTCAGCTTTCACTTTCAATTTGTCCAATTGATCAGTAGATAAAATTGTAAACCCTAAAGTTGCTGCTACAATAGACATATGTTCAATTGAAGGCTTATTAGCTTTGAGCAACAAATCGTTATATTCTTCATTCTCGATCAATTTCCAATTGGTGCCTTCGATTTTTTCATGAACAGTTGCATTTGCGTCACTTGAAAGTTTTGCGAATTCTTTTTGCAGAATTAAAACCAAGTTTGGATAGTTCTTGATATATTTTTGAGGATCTGAGAACTCATCACACGGTACTAAAACATGATTTAAGTTTGTGGCTTGGGTAGATAGATTTTGTAATGATAATGATCCATTGTTTATTAATTCGTCAAATTCGCCAGTCTTTAATACTTTATAACCCTCATCTTCAAGTTTTTCAACATGAAATTCATGATTTATATCTTTGCTTGAAATGTATCCACTCATAACAGCTTTGTCGTGTATAGGTGTTTCGTAGTCCTGGGTCATTTTTTGGTGTAAATCTTTATCAACTAATACAAGATTTTTTTCAGCAGCAACCTCTTTCAAGCTTTCTAAAGATTTCATAGATTTTACTTCCTCTGGTGTAAGAATTAATAATCCTTTAGACTTGATAGCAGATTCATGATCATTCAAAGTTTCGAATTCTTCTGCAGTGATAAGTATCATCTTGGCTAATTCAGCCTTCTTCTCTAATGATTGATTAGCTGATTCCTTCAATGAATTCAAATCAGAGTCGGATACCAAGGTGAAATTTAATTCTCTTGCTTTCTCTTGAATCATAGCAACGTTTGGGTTCTTCAAAACTGAATACTCTTCTTTTGTTAGAAGTTTTAAATCATTTCTTGATGCTTTCTCCTCTAATGACTCGTTTGCCAACTTTTCAACCCTCTCAAATTTCTCCTTCTGGATTAATACATATCCTTGATCTCTAGCTTTCTCCTCGAGGAATTCAAATTCCGGGCTTTTGAAGCTTTTCAATAATGAATCAAATTCTTCTTTCGTAGCAATAATATGATTGGATTCCTTAGCTTTGGAAGTTATGTGATCCAAGCTTGGATTATTCGCATCTGTGTATAGTTTCTGATACGCAGCATTTTCGACAACTGTCAATCCTAAGTTAGAGGCTGTCTCTTCAATCGAACGATTTAATATGTCAAATTTTTCATTCGAAATAATTTTATGGTTCATTTCTGCTGCTTTTTCTTCCAATGAAAGATTTGCTCTCAGTTCAAGTTGTAGGTAATCTTCTTCTGAGACAACTCTTTGTAAATGTTTTTGGCAACAATCTCTCAAGTATTCTAAAGTTGGTTCTTTGATTGAATTTTGGATTGATTCATATTCTTCAACGAGAAGAACAACTTTATTTTGTTCTTTTGCAGCCTCCTCAATAGGTCTTGTCAATTCTTCATGCTCATCTTTTGTCATAAGGATCAAATTCTGCTCCGTAGCCAATTCCTGAAGTGTCTTTTTACTTTGTAACACCAAATTGTCATACTCATTCGTTGGAATAGCAACCATGTGTTGTTCCTTAGCAAATTCCTCCAATGATCGATTCGCTTTTGACGTCAATTGTTCGTGCTCATTCAATGGAATAGCAATAACATTATTTTCTTTGACGTGGTCGTCTAAGGTCTTTTTAGATTTAGAGAGTAATTCCTTATGATCTTTTTCACCAATAGCAATTAGATTTTGCTCCTTTGCGAGTTCATGAACTGATTTATTGGCCTTGGTAAGTAATTTTTGATGCTCTTCTTGTATCATGACAACTAGATCACTTTCCTTAGCATGATCAAACACTGTCTTATTACTTTTGACTAATAGATCCAGATATTCGTCGTTCGTAAGCACCACTAGGTTAGAATCTTTGACAATCTGTTCAATTGACCTATTTGCTTTTTCTTTTAATTCTTTATAATCAGACTCGAGGACTACTACCATATTCGACTGCTTTGCAATTTGCTCAATTGATTTATTTGCTTTCTCACACATCTTCTCGTATTCCAATTCAGGAACCACAACCATGTTGTTCTCCTTTGCGTGGTCTGCCAATGATTTTGATGCTCTTTCGTTAAGTTGTTTATGTATGTCCACTGGAACAATCACCGAATTTTCTTCCTTGGCGAGATCCTCTAACGTTTTAGAAGCTTTCTCACTCAATATTAAGTAATCATTCTTGGTTGATAAAATCATATTTTCTTCCTCTGCAAGGTCATTTAAAGATTTAGATGCTTTTTGAACCAAGTCAGTGTGTTCTTTGAGGGAAATTGCAATCATATTCTTCTCTTTCGCTAGCTCCTTAACACTTTTATTTGAATATTCAACCAATGTATTGTAATTGTCACTCTTCACAACAACATGATTGTGTTTCAATGCCTTTTCCTTCAAATGCTCCAATGACGGCGTGTTTGATTTATTAACCAACTCTTTATGCAAATCTTGCGGTAAGACAGAAAAACCTAATAAGCCTGCAGTTGCTGTCACATGTGCTTTTGATGGGTTATTTGCATTCCTATTCAACTCATCAAACTCGTTTTGCGTCAATACCTTGAGTTCAAAGTCGTTCGCTTTCTCTCTAATGAATTTTTCATTTGGATGCGACAACTGTTGGAATCTAGCGTGGGACAATAATGTATAGCCTGAATCTTTTGACTTTGCTGTTAGATAATCAACGCTTGGTTTATCTAATTTGTCCTTTAATACCTTTAAATCCAGTTTTTTGATAGTGGCCAAGCCTAATCTTGATGCACTTTTTTCAACCGCAGATTCAGTTGGATCAATCAATGAGTCATATTCAACCTCTGGTATCACAATCAAATCTAGTTTTTTTGCTGCTTCAATAATAAACTCTTTCGATGTAAACTGTACGTACTCCTCATTTGAAACGAGTTTGAAGTTCAATTTCTTCGATTCTTCTTTCAAGTGTTCAATCGAAGGGGACTCCAATGATTTAAAACTTTCATATTGTTCATTTGAGATTGCGATCAAGCCATGAGATTGACATTTTTCTTTCACAGTCTTGACATCAGGGTTTTGTAAAGCAGATACTTCTTTATATGTAAGAAGTGACATTTCATGTTTTTCCGCTTGTTGTTGTAAATATTCAACTGTAGGGCTCTTGACTGATTTTTTCAATTCCACAAGATCTGCTATCTTGATAGTGAGAAGTCCTTTGTCTTTAGCCAAGTTAGCCAATTTTGTATCGCTTGGAGACAACAATGAATGATACTCATCTTTAGGCAAAACAATCAAACCTGCCGATTGTGCGTTTTCTTTGAGCAATTCTGGTGAGTTGGTTAATTTATCATAGTCCTCATTGGAGATGACAGTGAAATTTATTTTTGATGCCTCTTCTTTTAAAAGCTCCACGGAAGGGTGCGTCAATCTGTCGTATTCAAGTTGATCTATTAGTAAGAACTTCAACTTGTTTGCATTCTGTTCAATTTCCTCCTTTGTTGGATCCTCAATTGACCTTTTCAATTTGGTGTAATCATCTTCTGATACGATCACAGAATTGAAATGTTCAGCGTGTGCTTCCAAGTCCTTTAATGTAGGTTTTGTTAATCTCTCATACTCATTCTCAGGTATAATTTTGTGTTTCAAAGCAATAGCCTTCTTTGACAAATACTCCACTTTTGGAGTGTCAATCTCCTTTTTCATTCTTTCGAAATCTTCAGATGGGATAATCAACGAGCCCTTAGATTTAACCTTCTCATTCAAATAATCATACGTTGGATATTTGATTTCAGATAATAGTTTCTCATATTTTTTCTTACTTAGAGTAATCAAGCCAATTGCTTTTGCTTTGGAATCAATATGATCCTTGGATGGTTCATTTGCTTTACTCAATAGTTCACTATGACTCTCGTGTGGGATAACAACTAAACCTTTTTGAGAAGCTTTGAACTCGATGAATTCTTTGCTTGGTGAATCCTCGATGGTTTTCAATTTTTCAAATTCTTCATTTGGAATCAACAGGTGTTGAATTCTATCAGCGTGAGTTTCGAGCACTGATTTGTCTGGATTAAGTAAGGATTTATGTTCAGAGATTGGTATAGCTATCAACGACAATTTTTCAGCGTTTGACTTGACGTGTTCCTCATGTGGTGAGTAGGCTAAGGTTTTCAAAGTCGAGTGTTCTTCCGTTGGGACGATGATATGATCTAGTTCTTTTGATTTTTCTTTTAGATAATCTACGGTTGGTTCATTAATTTGTAATTTCAAATCATTTAATTCATTTGTTGATACAAGAGTATGCTCGTGGAGGGAAGCTTTATTTTTGATGTAGTCTAGGCTTGGTTGGTCAATTTGAGTTTTTAGACTGTCCAATTCAGACTCCAACACCAATTTGTGATGTGATTTATTTGCCTTGGAGGTCAAGTATTCAATAGTTGGATTCTCGATTTGATTTCTCAAAGTTGTAATTTGCTTATTTGAGATTACAATTGAGTCAAAATTTACCAATTTCTCTTTGATATAATCAAGCGATGGTTCTTGGAGTTGATTTTGTAATGCTTGTAGTTCATTTCGAGGAATGAGCTCATGCTCGCGAATCGCAGCTTTTGATTTCAAATATTCCAATGTCGGGTTTTCAATTTGATAATTCAAGCTAGATAATTCGTCATTAGGAACAACTGAGGCATGGAATTTTGTAAGATTCTTTTTCAAGAAATCTAATGTTGGTTCTTGAATTTGTTTTTGCAATTTTTCTAATTCAAGAGCATCAAGAACAACCGACTTTTGCAACTGGGCTTTCTCCAGTAAATATTGTAGAGTTGGATGATTGATTTTCTCATTCAATTGATCATGATGTTCATTGTCGATTATTTTTGAATTATAAAACTTGACTTTTTCATTTAGGTACTCAATTGAAGGATTGTTAAGTTTATTTTCGAGATCATTCAATTTTGAGTTTTGAATTATTGTGCACTCAAACTCATTTGCTTTGTCTTTGATATGATCCAAGTCAGGTTTTGTCAATCTTTCCAACTCATCATTGGATATGACACTTGAGTTTAAATTAGATGCTTGAGATTTAACGAAATCCAAACTTGGTCTTTCTAATTTATCTTTCATCTCATTCAAATCTTTAGTAGGTAAGACTGTTAGATCAAAATTAGATGCATGTTGTTTGATGTACTCAACCGTAGGTTCGCTAATCAATTGATTCAAATTTCGCAATTTCTTCTTCTCAATAAGTGTATGATCAAGCGTCTCAGCTTTTTCCTGCAAAGTCTTCAAATTTGGATCAATCAAAATATTGTATTCATCTTTAAGAAGAACTTCATACCCTTTGTCCTTTGCAAGATATTTTATCTCGTCAACAGATGGATGAGTCAATTCGCTGTATTTTGCGTTGGGTATCACTATATGATCAAAAGCTTTTGCTGATTTTGTTATCTGCTTCAAGCTTGGATTCATCAATTGTTCATGGTCATTTTCTGTCGTCACTATTAATTTTTGCTTCGATGCAACGTTGGATATGTGATGATGATCTGGTTCGTAAGCTAGTTTCGTCAACTTCGTTAATTCGTCAGTTTCAATGACGCTTAATTTCAATTCATTTGCAAAAGATTCGATGGTTTCTTGAGTAGGATTTTTTAGACTTTTTAATTCGTTATTGGAAATAAGAGTCAAGTCATGTGCACTTGATTTTTCAATCAAGTAATCGAGTGATGGTTTCATAAAGTTATTTCTTAAATCATCGAGTTCTTTTGTATCTATAATTGTGTGATTTGGTAATTTTGTCCTCAATTTTTCAATGTTTGGATGGTTCCAATCATTAACTGGCACGATTACATGATCATGAAGTTGTGCTTTAGTTCTTAAGAAATCAAGTGAAGGAACTATCGGCACAATTTCCAAATTACGTTTTGCCGCATGACCACTTAACTGCTTTTCATCAGGATTGGTAGCCAACTTGGTTAGTTTCTCGAACTCTGTGTTTTGCACAAGGGCATAATCAAGTGCTTTTGACTTTTCTCTTAAATGACTCAAGGTGGGAGATTCGGCTTTTTCTTTGAGACTGGTCAAATCTTTGTCATTGACAAGAGAGCAATTCAAGAATTTGGCTTTTTCAGAAAGATATGCTCTTCCTGGATTTTCGTAATCTTCTTGAGTAATAAGTTTATGGCCAATTTTTTCTGCCCTGTTTGCCAATTCCTCTTTAGGCAAGTTTTGTAAGTAGTATAGTTCATTGGTTTTTATAAGCTTGTAATCATTTGCTTCTGCAATCTTTTCAAACCTATCAAGATTGAAATTTTTCAATTTCTCCAACTCTTCATCTTTTATGATAGTGAACCCTCTAGCTTTTGATTTTAAATAATCCATACTTGGTTCGTCATATTCAGACTTTCTTATAGTTATGTAATTTTTGTCTAAAACAGAATTGATATGGGAGATATCTGGTTTATATGCAAAGGAATTTAATGTTTCAAATTCATTATTCTTTATCAAGGTGTATCCTTTTGCTTTCTGTTTAATATCGTCAATGCTTGGATTAAGTAAATTTTTGTACTTAATATCATCCACAATTTGATACTCCTTAGGTAACTTAGCCTTCAAGTATTCTAAAGTAGGCTTATTTACTTGTTTTTCAAGTTGATTATGATCCAGTATTTTAATCAAATTGTAGCCTTTGATATCAGCTTTCAATCTTAAGTGTTCCAAGCTTGGTTCATTTGCAGCATGATACATATCTGTGTACTCGTTTTTCGACAAGGTAATCAAACTCAATCTATCAGCATGTATCTTGACTTGATGTAAGCTTGGCTCGTGTGCTTGTGACTTGAGCTCATTCAATTCTTCATTTGCAATGATGGTCGATTGGTATTTCTCCAAATGAGATTTCAAGAAATCAAGTGATGGATTTTGAATTGATTTTTCTAGTTTAGAAAATTCATCCATGGGTATACATGTGAGGTTATTCTTCAAGGCAAGTAATTTAATCGAGTCTACCAGTGGAGTTTTATACGTTTTCAACTCCTCAAGTGGTATAATAGTGTGATTTGAAGATTTCACTTTATCTTGCATATCTTCAAGTGATGGATTAATCAATTTGTCATAAGTTTGAGATTCTATGGTCACTAGTCCAAGATCCTTAGCTTTTCTTTGGACATAATCTCTATCTGGATTGTCTATGAAATGTTTCAATTCAGATGTTTGAGATATATCACTCACTTTCCGTCTCTTACTAGGAGAATAATCCACTTCACTATCAGAAGAGTCAAAATCCTCTTTTTCGATTTTAGAAATGACTTTGGAAGGGGTGTTTTGTATATCTTTTGTGAAATTTTCCCACTCATCAGTTTCACTTCCATCCTCAATGACCAAAATCTTTGAATCTCTTTTTGAAGGAGTAATCATTGAGTTTCTATTTGAGCTTGTTTTAATTTTCCTAATCGAACCCAATTTCATTGGAGTTTTGTGTACAATTTTTGGAGATTCATTTTTGCGTAATTTCAATATAGAGGATCTTAATTTGGCAATTGTTCTATTTGAATGTTGCAATGTAGATCTCAAAGTGTCTATTTCCAATTGGGGATTGGTTGGATTTGAAACTGGTAGCTCAAAGGATAATTCTTTCAAGATGGAATCAAACTCGGTGACCTCTTCCTCAGTGTAATCCACTGAATCAGGCTCTTTGATCTCTTCTATACTGGATGTTGTAGTTGTAGAATTCAATTTCATGTGCAATTGATCATTTTCATCATTTAACGATTCTATTCTTTTATTCAATTGATCCACTTCTGATTGAAATTTAGATTTGGACTCCTTTAGGTTGTTTTTCAAGGATTCATTGCTTAATTGAAGGTTATCGCTTAAAGAATTTAGTTTCAGAATCTGGTTCAATAATGATTGATTATCATTTTTAATCTTTACTTGATCTTGTTGACATGTTTTCAACTCTTCATTTAAATGGATCAATTCACTTTCCAACTTCCAGTTCTTATCCTTTAGTTCCTGCTCTTGGTCAAGACGTATTTGATGATAATTTTGCAATTTCAAACTTTCATCTTTACTAATTTGTAATTCGTCGGTTGCTATTTTCAATTTCGATTTTATCTTGCCATTCTCTACATTCAATCTTCTGCACTCACTTAGTAGGTTTTCACTCAATCCAACGACGAAATTCATGTCATTACCTTTAGCTTCTGGACCTAGGCTTGGAGTGTGTGAGATCTTTGGTTTGTGAGGCTTTGATGTTGCAATTGGTGGTAAAAACGCACCTAAATTTTCCTGATCATGACTAGATGAAGTATTCTGCAAATGCTTATTAGAAGACTTTTTAAAAAGTTTCTTCTGTATATCAGATAATTGTCCCCTTATGTCGTCTATTGGTTTATCGGACATCTGAATAGTGGTGCAATTTTTGCTTTGCTAATTGTATAGATCAAAATCAAATCAAAACAAAACAAAATAAAGAGAGAAAAAAAAACATTCAATTTTCGTGTAATAATATCGTAAATTTTTAAATGGCAAGATTCACCAAACTTTATATATCTATATAAATCAGAACTGAACTAATCTTCTATTTCATCTCACTCTTAATAGACTTCACCTTGGTCAAACATAGCATCGGCAACTTTAAGGAAACCAGCAATGTTAGCACCTTTCAATAATGAAGGTAAACCTTGGGAGTTTTTGTCAGTGGAGTATTTAATGGCAGTGTCGTAACAATTGTCGAAACAGGTGTACATGATATCTTTTAATTTTCTGTCAACTTCTTCGTTAGTCCAAGTGACTCTTTGAGAGTTTTGAGCCATTTCTAAACCAGAAACTGCAACACCACCACAGTTGGCAGCTTTACCTGGAGCGTACCAAACATCGTTTGATCTGTTTGATTCAAAAACTTCAATAGCTTCTTTTGTTGAACCCATATTTGAACCTTCAGCGATAAATTTACAACCAGCGTCAACTAATGCTTTAGCTTCTTCACCACTGACTTCGTTTTGAGTAGCGCATGGTAAAGCAACGTCAACTTGACCAACTTTAGCCCATGGTCTAACACCAGCAATGTATTCGAGTGAGTCGTCGTTGGCAAATACTTTAGCTTCATCTTTGACAATTTGTTCTAAAGATTTGAATTTCAATTTAGCGGCTGCAATAGCGTGAACTTGTTCATCGGTGATACCTTTTTTGGAAATGATGGTACCTTTTGAGTCACTTAATGAAACAACAATACCACCCAATTCATTAATTTTTAAAGCTGCGTATTGTGCAACATTTCCTGAACCGGAAATGGTGACTTTTTTACCTTTGAAAGTTTCTTTACCGTTGGTGGCTTTTTCAATCATTTTTTCAACGTAGTATACGGTACCGTAACCAGTGGCTTCTGGTCTAATCAATGAACCACCCCAGTTAATACCTTTACCAGTCAAAACACCAGACCAGTTATTTTGAGTTTGCTTGTAGGCACCAAATAAGAAACCAACTTCTCTTCCACCAACACCAATGTCACCAGCTGGAACATCGGTATCTTGGCCAATGTATCTAGCTAAAGCTCTCATAAAACTGACACAAAATCTTCTAATTTCAGCGTCTGATTTGTCCTTTGGATTGAAATCAGAACCACCTTTACCACCACCCATACTTAAACCAGTCAAGGCATTTTTGAAAATTTGTTCAAAACCCAAGAATTTCAAAATTGATAAATTGACTGAATCGTGGAATCTTAAACCACCCTTGTATGGACCCAAGGCTGAGTTGAATTGAACTCTGTAACCATTGTTTACTTGAGCTTCACCTTTGTCGTTTTCCCAAACAACTCTGAATTGAATGATTCTTTCTGGAACAGAAACAATAGGAATGACTTTTTTATATTTAGGTTGTTCTTGTAATAAAGTAGAGTCTTGAATAGCAGAGACTAATTCGTCGTAAGCTTGTTGAAATTCTGGTTCGTGAGGTAAGACCATTGTGTACTAATGAAGGTAATTTTAATGAATGAAAATTTATGAAAAGAGAGAAAAAGTTTCAAGATTTAAATGAAGATTTATATTATGGTAAACAATTTTTGGTTTCATTATCAAATTTTGAAAAATTGAATCATCAAAATTTCTATTTTTTTTCATTTGTATAATAATTTATTTTTCTCATACAAATTATATTCCAATTATGTAATAGGTGATAGCAGCAGTTATGTAATATTATGTCAATAGTTTTACTGATAAGAAATTGAATTGACCAATCACAATATCAGATTGAGATCTAAAGTTTCTGAATGTTTAAACGGTTTTATTTTTCTGGCCCTAAATCGGAATCGATTGTAGAAACCGGCATATTTTATTTTAGTTTTGTAACTGAGTCATTCTTAAATTTCAGAGTCTTACTATGTTTTATTAACATACTAACATTTTATCACTATCGAATCAGATTCAACCATCAACTCTCAATTTTTCTTTTTCTTTTCATTTCATTTTGCTTCTCCTTTTATTAACCTTTTTGCCTTATATCGTATTACTATTGTTATTATTATATTCAGTAGAATTTATTACATTGATCTAGCACTACTAAAGTCATAATTTTTTACTACTACGAGAATTGTGAATGTTGCAAAAAATAGTCAAGAATAATATCGGTTAAATCCGGTGCTTTTTCTATTGGTTCGTGATAATCATTTTCACCTTAATATATTTATTTGTATTAACAATCTGATTAAATCTTTGGGGTACATGTTTGTTGTTTGATGCATATGTATTCTCACTAATTGATGGTTTAGATAACTTTCTATTATATCCCCACTATCTTTGAAACTTGTGCAATCTTGTAAAATCAAACAACAATAAATTGATTCATTCTCATATCCACGTAACACATTATCTAAGAAATGACTTTTATTGTGACTGTTTTCGCTTTTTACTTTTCAATCAAGAATAAAACTGATCTACATCCTTTTTGAAAATAAATAAGAAGATTCAAAATACTCTAAAAAAAAAAAATTCATAAATGTATCGCGTGATTAAAAATCTGATACTGACAAACCGGGTTATTATTTTGAAAATAACACAGCTTTTGGCGCAGTGGTTTGGTTCCATAGTGTAGTCGGTTATCACATTAGATTTTGATGTTTAATCGTTAAATTTTCTAGTAACCTGAGTTCGAATCTCGGTGGGACCTTCTTTTTTTTCAATTTTAACATCAAACTTAGGTCTCACAACCAAAATTAGATTCATATCCTTGATATGCTACTTCATCTTTGATTCTTTTTTTGTTCAGTCTTGAAGACTTATTTTTTCAAGTAATAGATAAATAATGCTTGAAATTTAAGTGGAAGTAGAACTGCATGAATTTTCAAGAATTTGTAAATTCACTGTGTTCAAGAGAACCTGCAATTTGTAGACATGACTTTTGATTTCAATGTGTGAGTTCTTGAAGGAATCAACCGCCATTATTAAAAAAAAAGGATGTAATGGATATGGTTAACTTCGTATCTAGATATCTCCAGATATCATATATATCCAGTTCATAGTTCAAAAATTAATCCACAGTCTCGTTTACATATATTTCATCCCCTATCGTTGGTACTTTAACTAATACAAAGTAAGTGAGGGCAATAATACTCACTTAAGATTAATTGTACGAGTTTAAGATTGTGTAGGTTATAGAGATTGATTTGGAGTATTTGATAAGAAAGAACTACCTGAGTATACCATCATTCTTATCTCATAACACATTAACGTTTAAGGTGAAGCATTTTGCAAGTTTTATGTCAATTTCGCAGCAATTTTCAAAAAAATCAACAAGCTGCTACTTCAATATGACTTGAATCCAGACAGTTTAAGTTCACGATCAGTTTACATTATATAGCATCCTTCCAAAGTAAAGTTAAGAATATACAGAAGAGCTTATTCAATGATACATTATTATCTCTCACTTTCAATCACTAAATGTACCACATTTATCTAAGTGATAATTTGATTTTTTTTTTCTCATTAAAATTTTTCATCATCACTTATAGATTTTAAATATGTCAGTCATTGGTATTACTTTCGGTAACACATCCTCATCCATCGCAGTTGCATCATCTGACTCCAAGGTTGATGTCATTGCCAATCCAGACGGTGACAGATCCATTCCATCTGCCTTATCATACATCAATTCTGATGAATACCATGGAAACCAAGCTTTATCTAGATTAATCAGAAACCCAGAAAACACAATTGTCAACTTCAGAGACTTCATTGGTAAGAAATATTCCGATATCAAAGACCAATTCTCATATGGGGCCAAACCACAACCACTGAGTGACGACTCAATAGTTTATGAAATCAATGGAGAAAAAATGACTTTGTTCGACATAGCTAGTAAACATTTCAAACAAATGAAATTGGCAGCAGAGGATTACACTGGTAAGACCGTTGAAGGTGCGGTGTTAACTGTTCCAACTGATTTCACTGAACATCAAAGAAAAGAAATCACCGACATTGCTCAAAAAGCAGGAATAAAGATTTTACAATTGATCAATGAGCCATCCGCTGCGTTATTAGCTCATTTGAGTGAAGATAATAAATTGTCTCAGGATAAGATTTACGTCGTTGGAGATTTTGGTGGTATCAGATCTGATGGTGCTGTTATAGCAGTCAGAGGAGGTGTCATGACAATATTGGCCACTGCTCATGAACATGGCTTGGGTGGTGACTTATTAGATGATTCATTGAGTGATTACTTTGCAAAAGAATTTGAGAAAAAATATCAAGTCAATCCAAAAAATAACAAGAGATCAGTTGCAAAATTGAAAGCTGAATCTATTGTAGTCAAAAAAACTTTGAGTAATGTCCAAACTTCAACATGTTCCATTGAATCATTAGCTGAAGGATTTGACTTCCACACAAGTATAAATAGATTGAGGTATGAATTAACTGCTAGACAACCATTGAGCAAAATGACCGCCTTCATTGAACTGTTGATTGAAAAAGCTGGTTTGGAAACTTTGGATATTGACGAAGTTTTGTTAGTTGGTGGTTCTTCCCATACTCCAAAATTGGCTTCCAACATTTCATTCTTATTCCCTGAATCAACCAAGATCGTAAGTCCATCATTGGACTCATCGGCTATAAATCCATCAGAATTAATAGCTAGAGGAGCAGCATTACAAGCCTCATTAGTTGAATCTTTTGATGAATCAGAAATCAAAGAAAGTTTACAACCAGTCGTGGTAAATACTCAACATTTGTCAAAACCAATTGGTGTTAAAGATGCTCAAGGTAACTTCCAATCAATATTAGTTGCAGAAACCGCATACCCTATTAAAAAATCTATTCAAGTTACAAATGGTGACTCTTCATCAGTTGTTGTCGAATTATATGAAGGTAAAAGAACAGTTAAAGAATCAGTCATTGAGCAAGAGAAATTATCAGACGATTCCGAAGATGAAGATGATTCCGATGAAGAACCTGAAGTTAAAAAAGAGGTTGTTTACGAAGTTGGTACAAAATTGGCTGAATTAGGATTAAATGACTTGAAACCAAGTTCAAAATTAGAAGTCATAGTCAATATTACTCAAAATGGTGTATTACACTTGACTGGTAGAGAATTGAAACAAGGTGGCCATGTCGTCACTGGTGAAATAACAGGTAATTGAATTATATATATATAGCCGTATAATAGAGATTAATTATTTTTTCCTTTGTTGTTCTTTTTGCATTTGCATTCTCTCGTTTACCAGATTTCAACAGCAATAAACAGTCGTACTTTCTCATGGGGAGGAAGAAACAGGAAATGTCTCAAGTGTATAGTAGTTCCAAAAATGAATTCATATTTGGTGAATCGGGTGGAAAAGGTAGAAATTTGTCATCGTTTTTGAAAAACTTATCCTTGACTGGATCAACTGATAGTGTCAATAGCAGCACCGAGAAATCATCGTTTGAAGACGTGAACAAAACAATTTATGGTAATTTAAATTATCTGAATTCGGCAAGTGGAGGTAGTATACTCAAGCCTAAGACGAATAGATCCGTCTCTATGGGATCAATTAAGAGTAACAGACGATCACAATCGAGTCCAAGGTACACTGATTTGGATGACGATTGGGATTCAAAGTTAGATGAAGTTGATATTGACTCTTTGCATCCTGATATAACTACAAGAACAATAAAGAACAACTCTCCACCTAGAGATGCCTCGATGGATATAGAGGATATACAAGCGAAACAAGAAATTAGTAAATTAAATCAATTGAATAGTAAATATGCAAAATTCAGAAAACTATTAACGGATGATAGTATTATTAATCTACAAGAATTGAGGAAGCTATCTTGGAATGGAATACCTAATGAACTCAGAGCATTGTCGTGGCTACTACTATTGGGATACCTTCCAACTAATAAATCAAGACAAAGCTCTACTTTGAAAAGAAAACGTCAGGAATACGACGATGGAATTAATGGTATATATAACGAAGACATTAAAACAAAACAATTGTATCATCAAATAAAAATTGACGTGAAAAGGACGAATCCAACAATAAAATTATATTCCAGAGATTCCACACAAGAATCATTGAGGAAAATTTTATATCTTTGGGCAATTCGACATCCGGCAAGTGGATACGTTCAAGGAATTAATGATTTATGCACTCCATTCTATCAAATATTTTTGAATAACTACTTATGGCAATTACAACAAAAAAATCAAGAAGAAGATTTGTTCATTCCTGGATATCTAGATCCTCAAGATGAAAAAGAACAGCAACTACTTTCAGATGAGAAATTAATGACTTACGATATAGACAATTTTGACCCGGCATTATTAAGTGACAGAGTAATTTCAATAATAGAGGCAGACACTTATTGGTGTTTGTCGAGATTGTTAGAAAATATCACTGATAATTACATTCATCAACAACCGGGGATAATCAGACAAGTCAATGAGTTGAAAAATTTGATCGGTAAGATCGATGTTGAGTTATTGAAACACTTTGAATTAGAAGGTGTTGAATTTCTACAATTCTCATTCAGATGGATGAATTGTTTATTGATGAGAGAATTACCAATGCAATTGATTATAAGAATGTGGGACACGTATCTTAGTGAATCTCCATTGGGATTCAACACTTTCCATACTTATGTGTGTGCAGCATTTTTGATAAAGTTTAGCTCGGTGTTGAAATCAAAAGACTTTCAGGAAATACTACTATTTCTACAGAATCCACCAACTAGCGATTGGAAAGAAAAAGATGTTGAGTTAATGCTAAGCGAAGCTTTCATATGGCAAAGTCTATATAAAAACGCTTCAGCTCATCTAAGATAAGCAGAGTCAAGAACAACAGCAGAAAAAAAAAAATAGTAACAGTAATAATTAATTTCAATATATAAACTCATTATTCCCTAGTGAGATCTTTCATTAACAACTAGAAATATGCCAGCTGGTAGAACTATACTAGCGTCAACTATAGCCAAACCTTTCCAAGAGGAAGTCACAAGAGCAGTCAAACAACTAAATTTTGTACCGAAATTAGTAGGATTCCTTGCAAATGGAGACCCAGCAGGAAAAATGTACGCCAACTGGACACTGAAAACGTGCGAAAGTCTTGGGTTCAAATATGAGTTGGTTGAAGTGAATAAGAATGAATTAGAAACCAGTTTGGTTAAAGCCAATAAAGACGATTCCATCAATGGTATAATGGTGTACTTTCCCGTGTTTGGGGATAAACAAGATCAATATCTCCAACAATTGATATCTCCTGAAAAAGACGTCGAGGGATTGAACTTTTTATACTATCATAACTTATACCACAACGTTAGGTTCTTAGACCCACCTGCAAATCAACAAAAATCCATTATACCATGCACATCATTAGCGATGGTCAAAATTTTGGAATATTTGGGTATCTACAACACCATTTTACCGTATGGAAATAGATTGTATGGGAAAAAAGTATTGATTGTGAATAGATCAGAGGTTGTTGGACGTCCATTAGCTGCTTTGTTAGCCAACGATGGTGCAACTGTCTACTCAGTAGATATTCACAACATACAACAATTCACTAGAGGTGATGACTTATCTGAACAGAGACATAAAGTGCTTGAATTACCCGAATCAGAAACTTTACAAACAATAGCACCCCAATGTGATGTTATAATTACTGGTGTGCCAAGCGAGTCATATAAATTTCCCACTGAATTGGTGAGCCATGGAACCACCGTGATAAATTTTTCAAGTAACAAGAACTTCAATGATGATGTCAAAGAAAGAGCTGGGTTGTACGTTCCATCTATTGGAAAAGTGACAATCGCAATTTTACTAAGAAACTTACTTAGGTTGATTGATAACAAACAGATTAGGAATGATATATAGTTTATATACAGGTTTAAAACAGTTGAAGTAAAACAAACAAAGATTTGACTCAGAAAAAAACTATTTTGACTTCCTACAAAAACCTTAGTAGTATAAATTTTCTTAATGAATCAGTCTAGGAAAAGAGTTGTACAAATAGATCCATTATCAATTACTGAGAGTTTAGGTTTTCAAACATTTAGAAAAAATCAGCGTAATCCATGGACAAAAGAGGAAGATGAGAAGTTGTCTCAATTGATTATACAATTGTATCCGCATGGTTTACCAAATATAGACACAATAGACTGGGATATAATAACTGAGGGATTATTCGCAAATAGAAAAGGTAAAGATTGCAAAAAGAGATGGTGTTCATCGTTAGATCCCAACTTGAAAAAGGGAAAATGGAGTCAAGATGAAGATCAGAAATTGATTGAAGCGTTTGAGAAATTTGGTGCTTCTTGGTTGAAAGTAGCGCAGGAAATAGATGGAAGAACAGATGATCAATGTGCAAAACGGTATATGGAAGTATTAGATCCTAAAACAAAAGATCGGTTAAAGCCATGGACCCAAGAGGAAGATTTAATGTTAATTCAACAAGTGAAATTACATGGCACTAAGTGGAGAACCGTATGCAGTGCCTTTGATAGCAGACCTTCACTAACTTGTAGAAATCGATGGAGAAAATTAGTTACTGAGGTTGTAAGGGGTAAAGCAAGCCCAATAATAAAAAAAGAGGTTGAAGGTGTGACAGGAAATTCGACTAATATAATAGAAGACTTGAATAAACAGCAACAAGAGATAAATGAAAAGAAGAAATTACCACTGAATAAGCCAATTGATGCACAAGATGTTGAGTGGTCATACTCCTTACCACCTGGAGAAAACATCCCAAAAGATTTAAAAGAGGGACCAATGAATCAAGAGATGGTCCAACAATTAATTGTCTATGCTAAATCAAATAATGTTGACGTGACTTTGCATCAACATATACATCATCATTATAAACAAAATGACAGTAATGGAAGTACTCCAAGTAATTTAAACCTATCATACGTTGAACCAGAAGAACAAATGTCTAGATTTCAACATTTCAATTATCTACCACCATTGACTCAAGTACCAAAACTCAATTCATCATCGCCAAAAACGACCCACCATCATCATCATCACCATCATCATCATCATCATGAGAAACGGAAATTCGAGGACTCAAGAGAGTCAGATTTAATGAAATTGTTGAACACTGAGGAAAATAGACAAAACACACCGTCATCCAATCCACTAACACCATTGACACAAGCAGTTGATTTGGTCACCTCTCAAGATCAAAAGAGACGTAAAATAGAGTCCAACGATCTACCCAGTGAGGATGAGGAAGAATTGGATTTTTGGGAAACTATGAGAAATTTGACAGATTTGCCAAAGCAAACACCAAGGAAACAGCATCCTCTTCAACAGCAGCATCAACAACAGCATCTTAAACAAAATCAACAGCATCAAGTATCACAACATCAGCAACAGGAGCAAAATAAACCTGTTTCTCAGCATCATCATTTGCATTACTTTAACCGCGGGAGCGACACTCCAAAACCGAATGAAAATGACGAGTTTGAGGAAACGCTACTAGCTAGAGAAGTGGATGAAGTTGGAGTCGATCAAGAGATTTTAAACAGCTACGGTCTCTTCTACAACGTGTACACAAAGGAAGGGTCTAGTTTCCCCGAACCTCAACAGCACCAACAACATCAACAGAATCAGAAGCATAATGTTCACGATCAATGGGGCGGTGGGTTCGGTATTATCCCATTCAATCCATCGTGATTTGCTCTAACTTTTGAAACATAACATTTTATTTTAATTTTTTTTTTTTTTTTTTTAATTTATTTTTTGATAGAAAATTTATATTCAATACATTTAGTATCTCCATTTTCATTAGCAATAGATTCCTCATTGATCATGCCTGAGAGTAGCTCGTCTGATAATAAAACGTCCAAGAACGTCAAGAATTTGACCATTACAACCAATGATAAGAAAGATCAAGACATCACACCAAGATCACAAGTAAATAATAGTAAATCATCAACTTCATTGAACAATTCGTTACCTGCAACCTCAACCCCACCGTCAATACTAAATAAAAACACTATATCAAATATTAATAAATCACTCAAAGCGAAGCAAAAGATAATTCATTTACGAGAACCACATCCCAAGAACCCTTCATTTATTTCAAATATAATCAATACATCTCCACAACAAACTGCATTTTCGATAGATGACAAAATTCCAAAGAAGGATAACGAGGAATTGTTCTCTCCATCTGCTAATGAAGATAAACTTATGATCCATTCCAATTCATCCAATATAAACACCTCAGACGAGAAGAAACCTAAGAAGATTGCTAAACAAAACTCTACAAGAACAGACTTTTTTGCCGCGAAACTAGCGAGTGCAGTAGACGATGTCGAAAGTAGTGACTCAGATGAGACGTTTGTGTATGAGAATAACAACAATAACAATGATAATAGCAGTGTTAATGGAAGTCTACCGACCACGAGCCATCGAGCACCATCAGTTTTGGAAGAGCCATCCTTACCAGAAACAAAAGCATTTAAACTCACATCGAATAAAGCACCATCGATTACAAATTCCATAAATTCATCGCATTATCTTGAATCGATTATCAAAAATAAACAAAGAATTAATGAACCCCCACCTAATGACTTGAATGAATATAATGATGACACATTTTCCTATAATGAAATAGAGGATGACATTGATGAATCCAGCGATGATGATCACGAAAAACACGACAAGACATTGATAGCCCCCACACAACCAATACCGGCTATATCCAGCGCAGCACCTTCAATCTCGAGTAAGAATACCACGAAAAAGAATTACAAATCATCTACATCATCGTCAAAACTAAGATCCACCACTTCAAAATTATTTGATAAGAAAGGCTCACAACCTAGAAGATATTCCACCATACCTGATGACATAGATATTGAGGATTTTGATGACGAATTGATATACTACGACAACAATGTTAGATTTCCCCATAATGAAACCACATCCTTACTAAATAATCAGAAAATACCCCATTATAGATCATTAAATTTGAATTTTCCTAATATGAAACGTCAAAACAAACGATATTTGTCAACAGGACAACCATTGGACAGTAATAGTAAATTTCCATTCCCATATCAAGAATCACAACCTCCTTTTTATTATGATTACGATGACGAATCACAAGCTAATCTAGATCTACCAGATTTGATGAACAGAAAAGTATCACGGAATTTTCTGCCTACTTCAGCTTCGACCATGCATCATCATCGATTTAATCAAATAAGTTTCGACAGTAATAAAAAATCAAGTTGCTGTAAATCATTCATTTATACTTTTTTTTCAATATTATTGATCTTAACCGTTGGATTTATATTGGGCTTTGTTCTAGCCACTACAAAAGATTTAACTGGCGTTAATATTGTATCAATTGAAAATCCTATAGTCAGTAAAGATGAATTGGTGTTTAATATTGTTGTTGAAGCTTTCAATCCTGGTTGGTTTTCCATTGACATCGATCAAGTTGATCTTGATCTTTTTGCAAGAAGTGGATATCTCGATGATCTATCGAGGAGAGATTCCTCAAGAGTCGAAACATTCAAATTGGGAACAATTTTGAATTTAGAATCAACTATGAACTTCAAAGGTGGATTTTTTCTGAGAGAACCAGCAACACAGAAGGGAGAGATCAAGTTGTTGAATCCTGGTAAAAACGTTACTATATCAGCAAACGAAACTGATCCCGATGACAATTCTCAGAAATGGGAGAAGATTAGTGAAAACCCATTTGACTTGATAATTACTGGTGTTTTAAAGTACGAATTGCCATTGATTGGGAATACGAAGTCAGTAGTAGTTAGAAAAACAGGGTACATTGATCCTACGCTATATATTTGAATTTATAATGTCATAAATCCTCTCAAATTCAGGTAAATATCGTGGTTTTAGTATAACACAATGTGGTTCTGGTTCAAAAGAGATTCCTTTTGGACTTGAATTAGTGATAAATGGGTTCATCTCATACTCTTCATTGGAATATATTTCAAATAGTAGTAAGATCCTAATGGTGATGACGTACATTTCCTTCATAGCCAAATTGACACCGGAGCAGATTCTAGAGCCACCACCAAAGGTGAAATGGTTCTGAAATAAGCTGAAAGGGTTAATTATCAATTTTCCATGATCTATCCATCGTTGTGGATTAAAATCATATGGGTTTTTAAACTGTTTTGAATCGTGATTAGCCGAATATGCATTCATTAATAATGTTGTTCCTGGTGGAATTGTCTTTTCTTTATATGTTATTGGTTTTGTGGTCAATCTAGGCAAACTCAAGGGTAGAACGGTGAAGTATCTCAAACACTCTACTATCAATGCGTAGACGTAATTACAATTGAAAGACATCAGCTGTTCCCAAGCAAGAACCAAGTCTCCATTCGAGAAAGACAAAATCTCTTGTATAGCTTTATTTTGTAAATCCATTCTAAAAGATAGCACATTGAATAAATAGTTCAAGTTCAACGGAGTGTTATCTAAACCAGCACTTACCAATGTCAAGCAAATACTTTCCACTTCCTCTTTTGTCAAATTTCCATCAACCAACCTTCCAACTATACAATCGTCTTGTTTGTTTAGATTCTCCATCAAGTATTTCATATAGCAGTCCCTTCTGTTCCGTAAAGATTTGGCTCTAGATGGCAAGATTCTTAAAAAAGGTAATGAATCTTGCAAACATGATATTGATGAACGCAATTTAATTATCTGATTCTCGACATAGATGATTTCGTCTATTAATTGTTGGTCTTGTACAAAATCCAACTTGATCCCATAACTAATCATAATACTGCTTCTCAACACAAAGTTTTGAAAATATTTCAACATCTCAACCTCATCAAATAGTCCTATTTTCAACAATTCTCGGAGTGTCAATGTTACATTATCATTGATAATAGATTTAAATTGTTCAATCGACAATCTAGTCATAAATTGGCCAATTGCCTTTTTCTTTCTCTTCAAAGTTGGACTAGCTGGGGTCGATCCGATTGTATAATTTTGATAATTACTCACCAAATTATGAAAAGTATAATGAATAGGTCTGGAATTGTTCAGACATGAATGATTACTCCAAAGGTTATAAACATCTTCAAATGAGTTAACCACGATCACTCGGTTCATGCCAATCCTTATTTGAAAGATTGATTGTCCATAAACTTTGGACCAATTAAGAAAAACCAATGCTGGATTATCAATAATGTGAGCTAGATGACCTAGAATTGGTAGTTCATTGGGTATGACGAAAACCCCCTTAATTTCATTAGGAGACGTTATCATATCATAGACACTCAAAATGACAATTACGATACAGATTACATATAGTGTAGGTCGCTCTGTAATATCATTAAATAGCCAAACGTCTAGCCAGTCGAACATAGCAAAATGAAGTGAATTGGTGCAAAAACAATTTCGTTAGAATGCAAAAAATAAAAATAAAAATAAAAATAAAAAGTTGCAGCATTAATTATTATATACAGGATTTAAACCATTTCTTCCCTTTCCTTACCAAATGGTTGGTTTTTGTAAAACTCCTTCAACTGTTGTTCTTTAGCCGTTTGACTCTCTTCAGCAATCAACTCATCTATGTCGTAGTCATAATTATTTGGATTTGTGTCTAGATCCAATTTCTCCTTCTTTCGTTTTCTCAATCCTTCTGAGTCATTCAAAGTTATTTTCAAGGGCATGTCGTCTTGAGTTAATTGGAATTTTTCCTTGAATGAACTTGATTTAGATTGATGCTCAGGTTCAGCATTCTGTAATTGATATAACTCATCTGGTGGAATGTATCCATGAGTTTCTTGATTATTTGGTCTTTTCTGATGTGAATTTTGGTGTTTTGGTTTGTGATGGGTATCTATTTTAACCTTTGTCAATCCTGATGCATATGGCAAGACCAACATTATTATGACTAAGATTATCCCAATGAATACAATCGTGAAGAACATTGATACGAAAAATTGTGGTGGAAAAAGAAAAAAAATTAATTAATAATTCGCTCATTGCATATAACCGATTGTAATGATGATTGGAAGCTTATTAAGAACTAGTTATAAACCAAGGTTGGTGCCTCGGGTGAATGTTAGACAATTGTCTAAAGTAAACAACTGCAGATTCTATTCTATGAGCACCGAGGGTGAAAATATAGAGGATAAAATAGACCCAATCACAGACTCACAATATAATCAACTTTCGAATGAGTACTTGGAATTGATGAGTGATTCACTAGAAGGATTAAATGAAAAACACGAGAAGATTGAATCAGAATTGAATCATGGAGTTCTTACCATCACTGCACCTCCGAATGGAATCTACGTTATAAATAAACAGCCACCGAATAAGCAAATATGGTTAAGTTCACCAATAAGTGGTCCAAAAAGATTTGATTTGATACATGGAAAATGGGTAACGTTAAGAGATGGAAGCTCTTTGACTCAGATAGTACAGGATGAGCTCTCCCAAGCAATTGATGATAAGTTTGAGTTTGAAGAGATCGACATGTAAATAGTTATATCTTCATAAACAATTCCTCAAATCTATTTTGTTGTAATCAGGATATATTTATGTGGAGATGTAAAAGGAACTCAGGCACGATATAAGTTCTTCCCAATGCGGAAATGGCGAGGCTGGACATTGCTCTATCAAATTTCAGGTTAACTTTAGAATCATTTTTTTTCCATAATCATGTCTAAACCAAATCCTCCTCAATTACCCCAAGGCTGGATAGCTCAATGGGATGAAGAATACCAAAGATACTTTTATGTTAATCAAAAAACTGGAAAATCACAATGGGACGTACCACAGGATCATGAACGTGAGGAAGGAATTGATTCTGGTAGTGCTCAAAGTTATTACAAAAAACCAATTGACAAACCACAGAATTTCCCAACTTCATCGTCAATTCAAAGCGAGCAGCAAGGCGAACAACAAGGAGACCGTGGTATTGGCTCGTTTGTTATGAATCAAGCCATAAATCAGATGTCTGGTGGTAAGAATCATAACCAAGGTGGATACGGTTCTACGAGTAGTGGACTAGGACAAGCTGCTGCATTAGTTGGAGGTTTGTTATCCAGTAATCATGGCTCAAGCAATCATAACAGTGGAGGGGGTTTAAGTAGTTTGACTAATTTGTTTTCCAGTGGTTCCAATAATAATCAAAATTACAATAATCAAGGAGGGAATAACCAAGGTTATAATAACAACCAGTATGGAAATAACGGCCAAGGTGGATACGGAGGTAATAATTATAACAATCAAAACAGCAATAGTGGTGGTCTTGGTTCTTTGGTAGGTGGTTTACTAGGAGGAGGTAACAATAACTCCAACAACAATTATCAACAAGGTCAATATAACAACCATCAAAACTCAAATTCAAGCTCGGGTGCTGGCAACTTAATTAATAGCTTTTTTGGAGGCAATGAAGGCCAAAATCGTCCTCAACATAATAACAATCACAATCAAGGGGGCCAAGGCGGTAACCAATTTGATGGGTTCAACTATGGACACAACTATGGTAATGACAATGGAAACTACAACAATAATGGAAACAATCACGGTGGAAACAATCATGGTGGAAGTAACTATGGTGGAAATAATTACGGTGGAAATTACGGTGGAAACAATTACGAAGGAAACAATTATGGAGACAATTATGGAAACCAAGGGAGAAATGACAGATGGTAATAAATTTCGTATTGTATAATAAATAAGTACATTAGTATATAATAAATAATTCAACTTGAAACAAACTATCTACAGAATTGAATATGAACACCCTTTAATTAAAAACTCCTTAAAAATGCAAAAATCTATCGTATTTAAAATTGTAATTTCTTAACTTCATTCATCAAAAATGAATCCTGGAAAACACCAGTTTCATTCCATTTATCACTCAATTGAGTCAAAACATTTTCAAATGCCTCTTTTCCCACTTTGGCATTCTGGCTAAATCTTTCAATAGACCAATCTTCTAATTTGTCGCACAATTTTGCAATTGACGCAAAAGCAGTTATCTCAGCAGTTTGTTTGAACAATGTTGATTGTGAAGCCAATTCCGGATCTGGTTTATATAAAATAGTTTCCTTGACCAATAATAAGTTGTTCATGGTTAAATTCATCGATTTCATAACCAATGTCTTGTTTTTCAAATCAACCTCGCTGATTTCTCGAACATAGCTAACACTGGTTGAGCCGACCATAAAAGATAACCACCTTGGAATCAGTTGCTTGCAACCAATTAATCTTTCTGTCCTCAAGATCCCTTGTGGACTTATTGATCTGTCTAATATATCTACGGATATGACGTGAGTGGATAATTCATTTGGATATTTTTGCCAATTAGCAGCAGTGACTTGGTCCCATGGATAATTGAAACAATGTTCTGTTTGAAATAACTTCATCTTGTAATACCAATTGAAAGATAAAGAAGAGTGATAAAATTTCAAATGCTTTTCTCTTATATTCAAAGAAAAAGAAATTTTTCCCTTTTTTTTTTTACTTCCTGAAACTTCCACATTTTTTTTTATCGCTCACAAGAGCCATATCTAAAATTGCTACCAATTGATCTCGGAGATAAAATTACGCATATATTACAGTACATTTAATCTTCATCACTACTGCTACTTTGACCACTACTACTTGAATCAGCTTCTCCTTTCGATTCTTCGTCTGAACTTGAGTCAGATTCAGATTCAGATTCGGATTTAGAGTCAGACTCTACTTTTGATTCAATGCCCTCGTCTTTTTTCACACTGATCTTGACGTTCTCCACACTACTATCACTGCTATCTTCATCATCTGAGCTCGAAAATTCATTCACTTTTTTGAATAAATTTCTTTTGCCTGGTGACAATTCTTTCTTCTGTTCAAACCTGTTTTCTATTGTAGTGACTGGTTGTTTCAAATCTTTTAACGATGTTAATTTGAGTTTTTGAATAGTTATTTTGTCATGACCGTTGTTAATTTCAGTGTTGAGTTTAATGTTGTGTTTTTCAATAAATTTATCTGTATCTAATGCCGTTTGTTTGATTTGTTCCGGGTATGGCAGTTTCATGGGTGACGAGGTCTTATGTTTAGTAAATATGTTCGCTTCTACATTTTCCGATTTTGGTATCTTTAGTTCTTTGTGGCTTGGAAGTAGATTTTCGTCAGTAGCTTTGAGATTGGACTCCTCACCATTGGTCACAGCTGGACGTGGAGAATTGGATTTATTCAACTTCGAATCAGCACCTTCGGTCAGAGCTTTTGGGACAATTAATGATTGTGAATGCAGAGCTTCCCTTGAAGAAGGCTCCTCTATTGAAAATTCAGTTATTGGTACTTCTTTAATAGAAGAATTTTCCATGTGATTATTGTTTGGACTCAAGTGTGGTGAGTTTTTGCCTGACATTTTAACGGATTCTTTGACTGGCTCATTCGTCAATTCAAGCTCTTTCATTATTTCCTTACTTTTGACACTATTTGGGTCTTTAAGTGCTATCAAGTTCTTTTTCACTTCTGTTTTATCATGAGAGGTCAGACTCAATAACTCAGCATACTTCATGAACCGTCTGAATGTTGTTTTTTGATCGTCAGCAGCTCTGTTTTCAGCTACCAATCTCATCAATTCTTTGACAGATTTATCAAAACTAACAAAATAATTCAAGTTTTTCACCATTGCGCGATGCAAGCTTGAATTCAATTTAGTTTGTTTTTGTGGTTTTCCATGATATTTAGGACTCTCAACTACCGGAGCTTGTATTTTATCCACGACTTTTTGAAGCGTAGGTGTCGAAGTTTTTCTCAGCTTATTTATTTCTGGAGCCATTTCAGTGTTGGCTTCAATGTTAGAAATTATAGGTTGGACTGAAGATGGAGTGGTATTCTTTTCAATTTGACCGTGGTCATGTAGTTTGCTTGTCATTGGTTCATCCTGATCATTCAAATTATCAGAGTCTGAGTCGACAGAGATTACATCGTCATCTTCTGTTGAATAATCGTCTTTATAACTTACAATCTTCTTGACTGTTCTAGACCGATTCTTGGGTTTTCGGAATATAGCCTCGTTATAGTTTTTGTTTTCATTTTTGTTTAATCTTGGAGTACTTGTTTCCAAGTCTTGCATCAGGGTATTAGTGTCATTTTTGCTGGTATTTGCAGAGTTGTACTTTGATCTTTGTTGGATCGAATTGACAAATGTGTCATTAATTGATTTATCATTATTTGTCTGTCTTTGACTCAAAGTCTCATCTTCAGACTCTATAAATGAGAGATGATCTTTTTTGAGACTTTGTAAGATCTTTGACCGTTTAATCATTGGTAGACCATTAGATTTTTTGATTCTTTTTCTAGTGGTTATTGACGTATCATTAACCAAGTCATTATCAACGTAGAGAGTGGAGACCAAGTGATTGGGTGCTCTTATCACGGAATCTGAATCATAATCCGAGTCCTCTCCTTCTCCTATTATTGAGTTCTGAAGTTGATAAAGCTCCTTAAAAGAGTTGACTTCCAACTCGGGTATTTTGAATTCCTTCAGGGAAAAATTTGTTGTTGTAGCGATCGGCATTATTTTTCCATATTTGTCGTTGATTTGATTGTACAAAATTGACAATTTGAACTGTAAATCTGAGTCTAACTTAGGTAGCAAATCAGTCACATAGTTATTGAAGTTAGATAAATCCATCTTTGATGATCTTGCTGATTTAGTTTGAAACTTTTTCAACGATTCCAAGATTTTATATACATCTTTGACCGAATAATTGTAGTCTAAATAAATTGATGGGATGAAATTGTTATTCAATATGAATTTATCATCTTTGTACAGAACTAAACTTGGCATTTTCTTAGGTGAATAAGTAGTGTTTTCAATTTGACAAAAAAACCGATCGATACATAGTTCACTAAACTGTGTCATGATTGGATCACTTTGTATATCATTAACAATGTGTGAGTAATTCTGTATCAAATGAATGATATTCGTATCCTTTAATAGTCTTGACTTGATTACATCTGATAGACCATAATCATTCGGAAATTTGATAAAGTCATCATTATTTGAAAAATATCGATCGAATTCCAAATTTATGTATTGTAACAGGATGTTAGAATAATTGAACTGAATGGAATTGTTATTGTTGAGAATAATTAAAATGTGCTGATTGTTCATTTGGCATTGATGATTCAACTCCAATAAATACAAATGTAAGTGATAAGGATTGATCAATCCAGAAGGGTAGTAGTTAAAATGAGTGTTAGATTTGGATGTTATTATCAAAGGCTTGAAGAAATCGTTGTATAAATTACTAAGTACCGAGATTGTTACCAATTCTTCATCATTCAATTGTAGATTAATCTCATTAAGAAAATAACAATTCTTTTTCCCATACAGATTTATTCGATCTTTGAGTATTCGAAGCTGTCCTTCGTATGACAATTGTTCTTGAACTTTATGTATGTTTAAATCATTTCGAATATTTGATGAATGAAAATTGAACTTAAATTTATCATCTAAGATTGTAATAAATCTATCAACTTTTTCAAAATCAACATTTGAACGATTTCTAGTCAATTTGATAAGGAAGTTCAAAACAGTGAGGTAGGAGCTTTTGTATACACTTCTTTTTCTGATGATGGCTTGTTGTTTCAAAATTATTTCAATATCATGAAATGAGATGGAGTTGGTAATATTGTAGAATTGATTATAAGTCTGATAAGCTGAATATTCCAAAGATAGTGAAGCTTGATGATTATGATGATTTATTATTACTAATTTCAAATCATCATCAATAGCTGCCATTTCATAAACAAGTCAAATCAATCAACCTGAGAAAAAAATTATGATGTACAAAGTCGTGCATTATGAATTAAAATGAAGTCAACAGCCTTGTCAAGTAAGTTATAAGAATTGCATGAAATGGGAAGAATTGTACTGCTAGATGTTTAAAAACGGCATTTGCTTTTGGAATTAATCACCAAGCCTTGTTTGTGGTGTGAAATTCTGAATAAAATATTTTGGATGTTGCAGCATAATTCTCGGACTCTATATCTGAGTTGTTTTAAAGTATATCATTATATCATTATTGCATGATGTGAAAGTCATAAATCTCAAGTTCGGTATTAAAGTTTTTACTCAAAAACGCGTTTGATTAGTATGAGTTTGATCGGGAGGTTGGTTCCTGAAATTTGCAATTGGAGGGGGCAAATAAATTAAAGTTGGACCTGAGATTCAGGCGAATTAATTTTTTCCTTTCAGAACGCCAAGCCGTTTATTGAATTATGCGCCAAGTCAATCAAAACCTAAACAAGCTGGGGATTCACAGAATCAACGATTGATTTATATGTATTCACGTAGTTACAGCCAAGTATGGCCCAGTTCACGAATTAACAGCTATTAATATTCTTTACAAATGGAGAAATAAATCACACGACAAGATCTCATATCTCCTTTTAGTCTATTTTTTTTTTTCAATTGTTTATGTCTTTTCACTGCCACTTTTTTTGACAGCCAACTTATCAACTATCTATATATGAACCAACTTCCTTAATCTTACTCAATCAATAGCCATAAAATGGAGAAACTACTTGCGTCACCTAAATTATCTATTCCAAAACTTTATAGAAGAAAGAAACGCATATTGAAAATCCCCCTACTTATATTCTTTATCTTCAATACCATATATATCACAACCTATTACACATTCTATCAATCATCCCACAAATCCAACTTGATACTAAATATACCCATCGATGATTCAAATGAACTACCCCAGACATCAACCACAAACACCAACTACACTAATGAATTAACGTACTTATTGCAAAATCTCAAACAACCACAACTATCGGCTGAATTCGATACAAGTCAAATACCAATGACGAATCCAGATATACTATTTCATGACCCCAGGTACACATTTGGACGTTTATTGAACTCTGTAAATAATCATACAAAATCAATACCTTTTCATTGGGCAGATTGGATAGATTTGACTTATTTAAACAATCAAATTGCCAAACCACAAGATAGAAAAATCAAATGTCAAGACTTGATATCCCAGATGAATATGATTCGAAAAAGTGATAGAGATAAAGCAAGTAAAGACACAAAGTTCTTTGGATGCTTGAATGTTGACGAATTGACCCAAGAACAAATTGATGAAATTGGTTTGAATAAGGAACAGTTGCCCGGATTTGTTCAATTTGAGCATACAATGTTCACCTCAACCGATTATGTTCGAAATTTACAGGGCAAATCATACGTCTTGACCTCGATGCCATTACCTTTCAAAGTAATTTTTCTCAATGACAAAGGAGACGACTTAGTATTCGATGTACACAATATGAGACTCGCCAAATCACTTAATGACCAAACTATTCTAAACCCAACAGAAAAATTCAATGAAATTGTAGATAACAACACTTATACTTACCAGCCCAAACCAACTATTGAAATGTCATTTGACTTGTTCAATTACACCAGAAGAGATGTGATTAAGAAAATAAATCAATTGAAGAAAATCTCATCACCATCCATTCAAGAATCAACATACTTAAATTCTTTAATCTCCACCTTGAAGGTACGACCTGCTGACAATCCCGAACATCGATACTTTCACGAGTCAACTTTGAAATTGAATCGCGATAATCACGACAATGGATGGCACTATGATTGGAGATTCTTTAATGGTAGGCTAGGCGACAATCATGAAAGAACAAGCATTATCTTGGAGAGGTTGTTAAGAAATTGGTTCAAATTTTCAGAAAAATATGGAATGATTTCATGGATCGCTCACGGTCCATTACTCTCATGGTATTGGAACGGAGGAATTTTTCCATTTGATAACGATTTGGATATCCAGATGCCAATGAAACATTTGGCTAAATTGGGAGAATTGTATAATCAAACCATAATAGTTGAAGATTTAAATGAAGGATTTGGGAAATATTTAATCGAAGTTGGCACTTTTATTCATAATAGAAATATTAGTAAGCGTGGTAATCATATTGATGCTCGATTTATCGACGTTGATACTGGAATTTATATTGATATCACTGGGTTGAGTACCTCGGGATCCTTTCCCCCAATACAATATTTCAAAAATATCAACGATGATGTTGATGAAGGTCCTTTTTTGATAAAAAAATCTTTACCAACAGTGAACGACAGAAGACAGCATTTCTATAATCTCAATCATTTATCTCCATTGAAATTGTCAATGTTGAACGGAGTACCTTGCTATTTACCAAACTCAATTGTCAAGCGTTTAAAATACGAATACCCTAATGGGGCATTAACCAAGATTGAATACAATGGTTGGTATTTTGTAAATAAATTATCCAGTTGGATTCACGAGTCAGTATTAAAGAATTACTTAGACTTGAATTACATCACTAAATCAAACGGAGCTATTGATAAAGATTTGATCAAAGCTGAAATCAATCAAATGACTGACGAACAGATCTATAAACTATTGATCGACAACAAACAAGTTTTGACGGATTATTATTTAAGCTTGGAGTATAATGATTTCCATAATGAAGAATTGAAATGGCTTTTCACCATTGACGAAACAAAAAATAAGAATATTAATGATTTGGCCAGCGGGAAAATTATTGATACAGATATATCTTCAAATAATGACTATTCCAGCTTTATTGTAGAAAACGTCAAGCTACATAAACCTGTGAGAGAATCATTATTTCAATTCGAAAAGATTGGCAACGGGTTGAAGAGTTATTACGAAACAGCATCAAAAGAATTAGATTATATAGCCATATCATAAAAGTATTGATTTTCTGATTATAATTTTTCGCAGCTAAACCACAAACTGAAATTTGTTTTACAAATGGTGGATGTCAAACTTTTGGAATCCAGCTCCTCACTGTCTCTTTTGTCCCTTAGTAAGTCCATCACAACTAATGAATCATATTTATCTGATAAACAATTAAATTTGGAGATTTTGAAGGTTCAACAAGATAAAGAGCTTGAGGAATATCAAACTTTGGAAAAATTGATTAATGAAGCTGAATTAGGGTCTTCTTTGAATTTAGAGTTTGACTCGTTAAGTTTGAAGAGTTTTCATTTTGATCAGGTTCCACACCAACCGCCTGACCCTCAACCTGATGAAAATGTGACTATCATAGGGAGAGTTAAAACTTTAATTAAAAAGAAATCATGCAGATTATTTAAAAAAGAAGGCAATAAAACTAGACTTATGCCAAAACCGATTTTAAAGTCAAAAATCAATCAAAATCTCAAAATCGAGAGGATAAATACCAATTTACAAGATACGATAGAGTTGGGGGATTTTCTAAAAAGATTTGAGGAATCAGAGATGGAAAAAATGAACCACTTGAGACAAGATAATGAAGATTACTTGAGCAGTTTGAGATTTGAACAGATTAGAAATTATCATACATTTCTGTAAGTACGCGTTTGGTAGCGTTTAATTTCAACACTTTAATGATTGATGATTTATTAGCACTTCTTGTAGCTTCTTCATATGTGGCAGCGATTTACTTCAAACCACCAATTAAATTGAAAAACTTGAGTCGAGACAATCCAAAAGTTTTATACCACAGAATAAAACGAGTCACAATCCTATGCATTCTTTTGGTGATAGTCTTCCAATTGAAGAATGTTAAATTCACACCCGATTTGACGAATATAAGAAATACATTGCAGTTCATACTATTAGTCTATTCATCAAGTATATTCAAAATCATTCATGAGAAGGAAAACATACTTGAGGGAGAGTCCTGGATTATCATATTTAGGAACTACATTTTTGCCCCAGTCACTGAAGAATTGATTTATCGAGGAATTATAATCTCAATAACTGGAGTCAAATGGTATACACCTTTTCTATTTGGGGTTGCACACTTGCATCACGGTTTACAAATGTTCATCGCAAACGAGCAGATCAGTAAGATCGTGCTCACAACTTTACTCCAACTCACCTACACTTCCCTTTTTGGTTATTTGTCTCAGCGAATTTACATCAAAACCGATCATGATCTTTGGAGTGCTGTCATTCTTCATGCGGTGTGTAATCTAATTGGATTACCCTCATTTAACTTATCTCATGGATCTATAGGAACTCATATCATATTTTACAGCTTACTACTCATTGGAATTGTTAGATTAGTCTTAGAATTGATGGTTTAAAAGTTTGGTCTTTGTTTATAAAAATAATTACACGTAAAAAAATAAAATTAAGTAAATAAAAATCAAATTTATAAATCAACAAATATTCATTCTCCAGTTTTCATGGCACAACCGAATTCTTTTCAAAATGCTGTTCAGGATCTTGAGCAGGAAAAGAAGATGGTGGCTGCATTGAAGAGACTATCCATTGGGAACATGATGCTGTACGATCCAGATCTACCCCCAGGTACTTTTGAAGATCAGATCTACCCTCAATCAAATATCTTTCCAGAGGAGAGCATAGATGATAATGTGACAGTACGAGTCAGTCTACAAAAGTCTCCTTCATCCAAATCATCAAAATCATTACCCCCCACACCTACAAAAAGTGAACCTCATACGCCAAACAAATTATCCACAAGTCCAATAAGGAGACAAAATAGCATAAGCCCAATAAAACGAAATAGTATATATGACAGTTCTAGTATTGTAACTACAGATTCAAATGATATCTTTTTTGATGCTTCAGATGATCAAATATTGGATTCATCCAATCTTATATGGGTGCCTGCGAATATGCATCCTCAAATCAATCCAGAAAGTTTCAAACTGTTGGTTCAAAATCAAGTAGAGGAAATCTTGGAACGGAAATTACTGAGAAAATCATCAAAAAAATCAAGCTTATCTCGAAATTCATCGATCAAGGACCCTCAAGAGGAAGAATATGAACTAAATGACCTTAACAAAACTCACTCCAATAACGAACGCTCCAATAACAATCAAAAACGCGAGTCGTGGTATAATAAACGTATACTGAACCCTTCCTTACGTGAATTAACAAATGAGTTGGAACAGCTTTCAAAATTGGCAGGTATGGATAAATCTGATGCCGTGACTCTTGCTAGAACCCTATCGTCTAACTCATTAGGATATACCGACGTTGAAAGATTGGCAATTGACGAACTAAATGACTCCCAAACAAGCCCCCCTAGAAACAATACGTTGCAAATACAACAATTATTGCAACATCAATTTGACCAATCGGCTAATATTGGGCCAGAACCTTTCGAAGAAGAAAAGGAGGAGTTATCACCACCAGCAGATGAAATCAATAGACCTGTTGAATTTTCATTGAGGAGGAGTAGAAGAACAGATTATAGAAAAAAAGAGGCTACAATGCCAAAATCAATCCAGCCCCATACCCCAACTAGAAAATTCAATAGAGACAGTCAACTACTTTTCAGTTATAAAAAACCTATAGACAAACAAAAAAATGCATTAGACTTGAATTTGAACTCATTCTCAAGTAACCCATACCCAACTGCATCCACGACTCTTGATTTTGACAGGCTAAAGAATAAGTCAAGGTCAAAACAGCACGTACCATCATCAAAAACCAAATCACATAATAATTATTATAAATCGAAGCATCATCAACAAAACATCCCTTCTGCATCAAATACAAATATCGATGATTACATGCTAGATTATAATTCAACGCCCACCAAACATCATCACAGAAGTAGGTCGAAACCTAAATCTAAACCTGCATTGCCACAGAGCTCAGTACCATATAGAGCTGCCCCACAAAGTATAGCACCACAGATTATGCAACAACTCCCACAGCAAAATAGAGCGCCAC
Organism: Insectozyma corydali; assembly: GCA_003706475.3. Taxonomy (NCBI): domain Eukaryota; kingdom Fungi; phylum Ascomycota; class Pichiomycetes; order Serinales; family Debaryomycetaceae; genus Insectozyma; species Insectozyma corydali. The sequence goes on from PPLL03000026.1 coordinate 120,200, forward strand.
TGCCAAAACAAAATCTTCCGAAATCCCAGCAATTGCATCAAAACTTAGACATGTTACGAAGCGAGATCAATGAATTTAAAGAAAGTTTAAATAAAGAAACAACCTCAACAACCCAGCCTTTGAAAAATCAGGATTTGAGTTTCGACTTAAGTTATCAAGATCTATCTATTCAAGATGAATTAGGGATAGATCAAGAAATTATGCAGGAATTGAGCAAAGATGTTGAACATAAGGACATTCTACCAGATCTAGATCTAGTAGATACTGAACTAGATTTTGACTCTGAAGATGATCTGGATACAAAACCAGAACCAAAAAGTAGTCATTTCTCAAAAAAAGAGTCTAAAGTGAACACTAAGATGTTTAACAAAGATCCAAATTTGGAAATTATAGATTCAACTAATTACAAAGACAATACTGATTCTGCTAGAGGTAACGAAATCAAGCACATCAAGAAGAAGAAATCTTGGGGCTGGCTACGGGAACGCTCATCGAGTTTATCATCAATAGATACAAACAATTTACCACCTACGCCAAATAAGGTGCCCGTTCGATCACTATCAAACCCAGAACCTCAAAGCAACGACCAATCGAAGGAAAATGTTATTACAAAGCTCTTTAAAAAGAAGAGAAATAATTCAAGCTCAAACTCTTTGCATCTGGTCGAATCGAACAACTCGGGAGTGACCCTTGATTATGAAAGTGACAATCATGAACGTAGTGTCAAAAAGAAAACAAGCGGATTATTCAAGAAAAGATCAAAAGCTAAACTTACCGAGTCAAATAATGTAAAACATTCCCCAATAACTATTGTCGAGATCAATAATGAAGACAAGGAAAATATTGTTTCAGAACCAGAGACGACAAAAATTGAAGAGCCAGAAGTTACTGTTCAACATGATGATATTTTGGTCGATACTCCTACAGAATTAGATCTCACACCTGTTAAAGAGAGCACCCCCGAACCAGTAGTTCAAGTAGAATCAGAGCCAGAGCCAGAGATGTCAACGCAACGCGAGAGAAAGAAGAAGAAAAAGATTGAAGTAGCACCAGTCGAAGAGAATGATGACAAGGAAAAGATAGACATACAAGAAAAGTTGAAGAAATCAATCAAGAGAACTTCAAAACCAAATCAACCCATTGAATTTACCGACTCCGCATTTGGGTTTCCTTTGCCTCCTCCTTCCCAATCAACGTTGGTCATGTTGGACTATCGATTTCCTGTCCATGTAGAAAGAGCTATTTATAGATTATCTCATTTGAAATTGGCAAATCCAAAAAGATCACTTCGAGAGCAAGTGCTATTATCGAATTTCATGTACGCATATTTGAATTTGGTGGACCATACGTTACATTTAGAACAACAAAATGTCGAAGAAGAGCAAGAGCAGGAAGTATTTGGACAAAATGAAGTCCTTGAGGATGATGGGTTGTCAAAAGATTATGATGATGATGAGCATATACTAATATCCAATTGATTGTATATTATTCAAAAGACAGTAATTATTAATCACCGGAAGAATATTCAAATTCAAATGATTATACCAGTCTTGAATTCCATCTCTTTTGAATTGGTCAAATTGTAAAGTTTCCAAATAGGATAGGTTTTTCCTAATCTCACTCACTAAGATCAAAGCCTTGTTCAAGTCATTTTTGGAAAGTAAACCTTCAATGAAACTTATGAAATAGTTGATATCGTCGACGTGAGGACCCTTTTGATCTAATGATATTTCGATCCAGTTTGATAGTTTGTCAGTTAAATCTGATAATAAGATATCTTCGTGTAGAAATTGTAATTTATTCATCTTTCTCTGCTCACTCAACCATTGTCGGGTTACTAAGATATCGATCTGTCGATCTTGTACCTTTTGATTTAATTTCTCCTTCATCGATTTTAAGTCAAATTTTTTGATCTTCTTTCTATATTCAATATCCTTTAATACAGACTCTTTGATCAGCGACGGAAGTTCATTTATGATTGACGTATCATAGGACTGGCTTTCCTCATATATTGGTTCAGGCTCCTTCTTGATTGGTGATATCAGTTGTTGTTTTTTTGGGGAGGATTTCTTTGGGGATTCAATCACACGAACATATTTGGGCTCTTTGTTCATCTGAGTGGGTATTAATTGTTGCAAATAAACTTTAGAATTCTCTTTGACCGGTTTAGGAGGACCAGGAATTAATCCTCTTCTGGTTAATTCGCCTTGCAATTCTCTTTTTATCTCCTCTGGTAACGATTGAAAGACCTCCCAGTCAATACTATTTATATCATCGTCGTTCTTGCGTTTTCGATTTTCTATTTGAGTTCTGGAAAAAACCAACTTGTTGTCCATTCGCGATTGAACTTTTGTGGGCGAAGGTAAAGGAGATTGTCTGACAAATCGGGTAGGAGGCTGGCGTCCAGACCCTGGTGTAGACTGCTTTTTTGTGGGAGATTGATAGTGACCTGTAGACTTTTCAGGGGTCTTGGTCATAGTTGTCGGTGACCCAGTCAAGACTGATTTCTTGGGCTTTTCAAATCGATTAAAGTCCTTTGGGTCAATCTTTTTGACTTTACCAAAGGGCAATTTCATTTGTCGTGATTTGTTAATCTGTTCTGCGTCTTTCAATTTTGTTAGTGTAATTGAGATACCCCTTAACTCCTTTGGTGGAATATTCAACATTCTATATAAAGTTTTTATCTCGTTACCAATTATTCCCCAATCATTAGTCTCAACTCCCAATCGAGAAGTCTTATTCACAAACTCACACACTCCCAATCCTAAAAATTTGGTAGTTTCATAGCTTGCATTTGGAGCTCGTTTCGCCAACCTCAAAGTCAATTGAGATCCACAAATACCCAAATTAATCAATCTGTCGTACATTTCCTTGCTTAAGCGTATCAAAAAATCGTCCAACTCATCAACTGTTTCGAATCGTATTCCAAAGTTTACATCAACAGACACACTTTTTCTGCCCAACATAGCCTCTGGATTATTTGTATCGATTTCAATGCTGGAGCGATCAATCCCTTTTGAATATTCAAATAACTTCATCCCTGTACGATGACCTAGCATACGGATTAATTTGTGCTGAGAGAATTTCCTCAAATCTGCTATGGTTGGTTTTTGAGCAGGATTAAATTCCAATTTTTCTATGATACCGGGACCAAATCCTGGTAATTCTTTAATCAAGACTGTTGATAAAAATTGTTTAATATTTGTGTCAAGGTGAAAATAACCATTTGGTTTAGCTTTACGTAACGCCAATTTTGCTAATAATACATTCGAACCGACTCCAATACTGACTGTGCATTTCGTTATATTAAAAATGTCTCTTCTTATAGTTTGACAGAGATTTGTTATACCCTCCGGTTGGTTATTTTCCACAAAGGTAGTAATGTCTATTAGTGCTTCATCTATCGACACGGGGAAAATAGTATTGAATTCCTTATGACTAATTAAATAATTGTAGAATTCACTTGAGTACTTTTCGTAGTTTTCAAATTCATAGTCTAGAAGGATCAACTTAGGACATAATGATCTAGCTTGCTTTAACCACATTCCATTCCTGACTCCGAATTGTCTTGCTACATAGTTACAACTTGCAACGTCAGAAGTTTTTCCACCATGAGCAACCACAATCGGATCTTTATTTATGTCTAAATTTGGATACTTTAGACACGAAGCAGTTGCAAAGAAGCAGTCAAAATCAATGTGCATGATGTACTTATTAGGAGACTCCGATTTGAATGGATTGCTAGGTTGAGACAGCTTGTGTAGGTTTTCTTTTATGATTCGTCGAAGAAACCTTAACCTTAGGTCTGCTTTCCACATACTCAAATGGTGCAATCGTGAGTTTGCAAAGAAGTTGGGCAAAAAATCTGGATGCCTTGCGTCTAATACATACTTATTGTTCACTTGATGGACACCTTTTCCTGCGTTTTGTGGCGGCTCGTTCAAAATTGGTAAAGGCTCTTGGGACTCTTCAAGAGTTGAAGCATCGTCATCAGTAGTCACACCTTCATTTTCTTCTTCGCTGTCGCTCCCTTTAGCTTTTTTGAAGTCTAGTCTTTGTTGGTCGTACGCAACCTCAGAAATCAATCTATATTGTTTCCAATCCAACAATTCCTGTTTCTCCACGCAATCAACCACCCACTTAGCTTTGACAACTTTGTAATTTCGAAATTCAATTGATTTCTTTGGTGTTAAACGATCGCATATTATATGTGTGGCCACTGATTTATTAACAAGAAAATTGACGAATTTGCCTCCGTGTAGTATAATCATCCTATGTAATTGATTAATCGATGGGTCAGTATACCCATTGACAAAAATCGCACAGCCTTCAAATATTTTCTTTGGTAATTTATCATCTAATCCCTGCTGTTTGCGCCTTTTTAAATCCCATTTGATATATTCTTCATCCTTCTTTTGTTGTTTTAAAGTTTTAGCCTCAAAGTATGTCTTGTAATCATCAAATGAATGCATTCTTCCTATGGTCTCCTCATCTTTAGGTAAGGACTCATCGCTCTCAGTGTCAGACTCGATATCGCCCAACAATTGCTCGTCTAACCCGTCATTGAATGGGTCAGAGCTTTGAACTGAATTTTTCGGCGTTGATTGACTCAACTCATGTATATGGGAAATCAAGTTCGAGTCATCTAACGATTTAAGAAACTCTTGATACAACGAATCCTGAGTATTGAACAACCCATCCAATTCATCCTGATTCATTTGGTCTCCATTGCTAATGGTAGTGTACGATAGTTAATTGATAAAAATAGAATTTCAAATCAATAAACAAGAAGCAAGAAAAAATATTTAAATCACACACGTATACAAATGGTATGTGTCGATAAGAACCCTTAATTGATCGAAATACTAACTTTCAATCAGGCTGAAAAGTTATCAGAACAACAAATTGCAGAATTCAAAGAGGCATTTTCCTTATTTGATAAAGATTCTGATGGGAAAATAACAACCAAAGAATTGGGTACCGTTATGAGATCCTTGGGTCAAAACCCGTCAGAAAGTGAATTAACTGATATGATCAATGAAGTAGATGTCAATTCAGATGGTTCAATTGACTTTCCTGAGTTTTTGACCATGATGGCCAGAAAAATGAAGGATACAGATTCAGAAGCTGAAATCGCCGAAGCTTTTAAAGTGTTTGACAGAAATGGAGACGGGAAAATAAGTGCAGCAGAATTGAGACACGTTTTGACCTCTATTGGTGAGAAGCTAAGTGATGCTGACGTAGATCAGATGATTAAAGAAGCAGACACCAATAATGATGGTGAAATTGATATCCAAGAATTCACTCAATTGTTAGCTGCTAAATAAATTTTTTTTTGTAATTACATACTTTAATGGAGTCAAAGAGACAACAACGATTGAAACGATTTAGTAAAAAGTCAACTTACGTTGGATCAATTTCTAGGAACGAGTCAACTGATTTGTATGACGAGCAGTTCAGATATCAGTATTTCTCTTATATAATCCAGTCGTTTATAACATATTGTTCCATCAATACGTCAACAGAATTGAATAAGAATTTCAATAAGTTCTTAAACCAACAAGAAATCCAAAACACTGAAATAGAAACTAATGAGACAATCTCAATAGACTATATATTGACATGTCTACGGAAGTTGAGAGAGGTTCTCATTGCATTACCAATTTCATCATTACATAAAAAAGTGTTTTTATTTTCTATTAGGATCAGTTGTGTATTGGGCCATTATCAAACTTATCTACCCAGTATAAAATATGTGATAGCTAGTAAGTTGGAATTATCAGAAACCGAATTACAGGAGATTATAATCGTGTATATTCTACATTTAGTCCTAATCAATAAGAACTGGTCCGAAGGATTTCAGTTATTCTACAAATACATACCTGAGAGAACGGATGTGTACCTGATAATGATCAGTTACTTAAATAATAATTACTATCAATGGTTCAGCATATTCAAGAATGAGGAGAATTTGTATATATCATCAATGATGAAACTAGGTATAACTACAATGACATTACAAGTTATTAAATGTTTTTCTAAATCTTACTATAATTACCCAAAAAGTGACTTCATGAATTTGATTGGCGAGTCAAGCACTATGGATACATTTTTGAAGACTAACAACGTCAGCTGGCAAGTAGAAAACGATAATATAGTGATAAGAAGTAGAAAATCAAACATTAAGCCATGAAATACATCACGAGACAATTTTATTTATTTTCCTTGTAAACGTTTCAAAAATTAAACAACTTTTTCACAGGATGCTCTGAGGAGTAAGATTTACTATTTTCGTATTTGCTGTTTCGATGAGATCAACTGTTATAACTAAGTTACGTTTTTCGGAAGGTGAAGTTTTGTGTAATATTACATGCTTGACGTTCCTCGGATTGGGCTTAAATGTAAACACTTTATATAATTTTGTGTACTGAGAACAATATTCATGGTATGCTTCTGGCTTTGATACTGAACACTTTGACCGGAGAAGTTATTGCTAAGCAGAACGCTTTACGAAGTGATCATATGCAATTTACTCTAGTTTGTTAATCTCTAATTTTAGTCAGAGTTCTGAGATCTCATCTTATTTTTCTGATTGACTTTTTTCGTTTCACTCACATATCGAGATTTTCCCCCTAATTAAGCTGTGTTGCATTTATTTGTGGTTCCGATACGAAATTTCTCGTTATTCTCATAATACGCTGATTGTATCACATTATTACAAACTTTTCCTCATCCCAACTTCATCTCAATCAACATGTTAATATGATATCGGTTAAATTAGATGCAACGCCATCTTTCATCAAGCATCACTGTGTTAAGATAATACCAACCACCAAAAAGTTGAAACAGAAATTAATTAAATTAAAAGTAGCATTAAAGAAATTTAAAAGATGCTCCAAACCCAAAGAATACCTCACTAGTGATCAAATCACGATAGTAGATGAGAAAATAGTTCATCTCGATAAAATTATAGAAGCGGACGAGAAAGTTGAGTATTTGGATGAGAAAGCCATTAGTAATCATGACTCACGTCACGATGTGATTTATGAAAACAAGTTTGATCCACAACCACCTCCATACAGACCAACAGCTTCTCAAATACGGCATAATCCTCAGATTATTAAATTTAAATCTCAATTTAATCAACGGTATCAAAATATACAGCTATCGCAACCATTCACGAAACTTTCCAACTTCAATTTGATCCAGCTCAATACGTTTAAAAATTATCAAATGATTGAATATGATCAATGTGTAAGGTTTCACAACTTACAACTCGAGTTGGAGTTTAATTACAACAAAATACAGTCACATTTTGCTAAACTATATTTGGTACTACTCATTTATATACTACTTTGCATAATATATTAACCAACAGTGACCCCTTTTTGCACTTGAGGTAATTCCTTCAACTTATCGAACCACTTTCCTAACAAAGGCCATTGATGGATATCTATTTCCAATCTTTCCAACCTATTAGCCCAACCTAACAAAGCGAAATCAGCAATAGTATAATGAGTACCAACCAAGTACAATGATTGATTCGAAGCATTTCTACTCAAAATATCTTCATAGACACCATAAATTCTTTTAGTATCATTGATATACCTATCGATTCCGTATTGAATTTTCTCCTTTGCAAATACTTTGAAATGGTTAGCTTGGCCCTGAATCGGCCCATTTTCAGCGACTTGGAATATCAAATATTCCAAAGTTTTATAATATTCCGGAGTGCCATACTTGTAGGAATATTTCAAATCTTTATCATAAGTGTCGACCAAGTATTGAAGAATTGCACCTGTTTGCGACAACGTGATCCCGGTATTAGGATCCTCAATGGTCGGAATACGACCGTTTGGATTCAACTTCACAAACCAATCTTCTTTACTTTCATTCTTGGTAATATCTACCGAAATTACCTCATATGGGAGTTGTAAAAATTCTAGTAATATGGAAACTTTCCATCCATTTGGGGTGCCAAATGTGTAAAATTTAATAGGCTTGACCATTGGAGTATAAAGATTATAAATCAGGGGTTATTTATACCTTGAATTTTATTACTAATAGGTTATTCAGTGTGGCTCAAAATAAGAATGTGGACCTCCATAATACAAGAATCAACAAAATAGAACCCAATCGGTAATATTTTACTTTATGGTCTCTCTTGCTTGTGTTTTATGTTTATATTATATCAGAGTGATTCGCGATTGTCAAGTTTACTAACAAATTGTGAACAAAACTTGGTCTGTTTTAAACGACTGTATGATATTTCGTATTTCGATACCCAGGATATGCGTCAATTTAAAGCTTTGATCTACTTATGTTTTAATATACTGCTAATGTCATCTCCAATAATTATAAGACAACGACGATTTAATTTGACCAATTGTATTCTTTTTTATTCATAGAGTAGCATTGAAGTTGAGATCTATAAATAAAAAAACCCCGCGTATATATTAAACCCAATGATAATCATCATTAATTGAAACTTGACTCGACTCATATTCATTTGAAGGACGAATTATATCTCTGTCCAACAATGGATATACAGATGAATCACTACTAATAACATCCAGTGAAATAGTATTTGACAAACTTGTATTACAACTAACAATATCGGAGTTATAACTGACCTCCCTTGGTTTAGTAATTTCCTCCTCTTCTTCAACTATGATTCCACCAATAATATTTTTGTCTTTTACCAAAATTTCCAACTTTTCCCTATCACAGTTAGGAAAATATACCCTCAATACATTTTTTGAGCTAATGTATTTGATTGGCAACTCACCTAACTCAAACAAGTTCACCAAATCCGATTTTAATTGTTTTAACTTCTTTTCAAACAATTGAATGTTGAACATCATCTCGTCCAAAATTTCCTCGTTGAAAATAGTCTCATTTGGAATGTTCAAGTTGAAATTGATGGGAAAATCAATATATGTAGAGACTTGAAGATTGTTTGAGATGAATTTTTCAGTTCTTGTGGCGGTAGAATCCGATTTACTCAATTTCAAAGTGAGAAAATGATTCTTGGGACTTAATGATAAATTCAATCTTAAACTAGGATTGAATGTGGATTTGGATGCCGGTTTTTCTTGATAGACCTGAAACTTCTCTCTCAAATTGTTGAACAAGGTGCGATATGTAAATTTGATGTTAGCATTATAGATTTTTAATCTGAATGAGGATTGGTAAGTCAGACTAAAGTTGTGGAATAAGAATCCTTTGTGTTTGAATAAACGCAATATGTTTGATTGATAGGAAGAATAGTTGTAGGAATGATAAGTTGAGAAGTTTCGAATAAATCTGGGTTTGGACTGACGAATTGGAACTCTCACCGGGATTGGTTGTGGTCTTCTCCCAACATTTTGACTTAATTGCTCTAAAGTCCTAGTAACTTGCCTGGTAAAGTTTTTAGTCCTAAGAACCAAACCTCTCAATTTGTCCATGAATAGTTATTATAAATTTTGATTTAGTGATAAGAAAAGTGATAAGGTAAGATCAAATTCGCGCAGTGTCAGATTCAAAGTTCACAATAATCTTAGTCCAATCAGTATAAGTCGGAAAAAAATCGGTAATGGATTCAACAAAATCGACACCCCAATCTTTAATCTTTTGGCATTACTACACGACTCAATTACCAAATAAAATAATGTCACAATTGAAACATTCACTTCTCTAGAGGCTGATTTATTATCTTACTTGCGATTGCTTAGATTAAAGATGATGTATAGCTTGAACTAATAATGTTATTAGTACAAGTGAAGCTCTTAAAATTACGGTAGCTTGGGTTCATAATTACATCGCTTTACGCATCAAAAACATGGAAATTTTGTAAATATCCACAAATTTTTAAACAATGCAAAGCTATTTGCTATTGATAAACTACATTATAAAATTGATTTTCAACTGTAGAATTGGGTTCTCGCAGTGACCCATTGCACTGTTGCCATTTTCCTTGTATGTAATGAATAAAAGCTGATTTATGAATGACAAGAAATCATACCATGAGAAAAACCAGAATTTTGTTTTCGTTGTACTAACTTTCAAGCGGGGAAAATTAAGAAAACGTCATGAGTCAAAAGATTTGCATAATCTTTTTCTTATCAAACTTTAATAAATTCAAGATTTGGCTGCAAAAGAAAAAACAAATTCTGCGACGAAACAAAAAAATAAATTGTTGCAAAACGATGCGGCTCAAATTGGTAGATTCACATATCTTGATGTAACACCAATACAAAAGAAGTCGAGTTCAAACAAGTCAAATTAAAGCTTGAGCTAAAATGATTTGCTATAACAGACTATTAACAATTACCATTATCAAACATTTTAATATTTATCCAAATTTTTTACGACGATAAGGTAAAGAGGTCAATACCAAGCCAAATAACTATTCGAATCTAAAAATAGCATATAGTAACAATTTTGTATATTTGAATAACATCATAATTTTGTCATTTTCATCATCAAATATGCAATTAATATAAAGGTCGGTAGAAATTGCTTTTCATAAACAACACATCAAATCCAGTACTCTTTTCTCAATTGATCTCCAATTAGACATCATAATTTTAGTATGTATTTAACTGGTATGAGTTGAGCCTGATGATATTCAATAAGATACAGTATCAACTAAATTAAACATGTCACCCATAATAATAATTCTCGGTGCGAAACTTTGGTTTTCAACCAAGATAATTCATTTTGAGTCAGGATTGTGTCTCGAACGCGAATCAAATCAATTTCTCGTTTTCAACAGCATTTCACATAAAGATTGCAAAGTCATTTGGTTAAAACTACACAAAGGCTAACCCAGAATATCCCACTATTGTAAGCTCAAATCAATTAACCTCGCATTTCGAGAGTAATAGGCTAACTATTGACGTTACTGCTTCAACGGCAGTGTTTGAAAATTCCTTCCGAATTTTTTTTTTGAGTCTCTAAACTAATTTGATCACGCTGAATATTGGTCCACAGGGCGTAGATTTTCTTTTCACACCAAATATGTCAAAAAACTCAAGCGAAAATAATATTCTTTCAATGCGTATTAAATCCTATTTTCGTACTCAACAGAATTACATTTTACACCTCACCTATCATCTTAGGAGTTAAACTATCATTTAAATTGTTTCTTCGATTTTTTTGGGCCTTATGCGGAATATTAACTAAGTTAGAATGTAATAGAGATACCTTATAGATAAACAAGTAATGTATTTGGTCAGAGAAAAGAAAGAATTTATTGTGTCGAATTCCTTGGCTGCAAAATCAATAAAGGATATTTTATATTCTTCACTACCATAATACTTAAAATTATTTTGAGATCAAATTTTATGCCCAGCATAGTTATGTTTTCAAGCCCTATCTTTCTCCTTGTAGTCTTCAGAGCTGCCTTCTTCCAACATTTCTGCATCGTCAACCATTCTGAGCTCATAATGAAATCTTTCAGGACCAAAAAAGACACAAAGTATCATGCAACCGAAAACACAGTAACAGAAAATTCCCATGACTTTGCCATAATCATACATTCCTTCTGCACCTAATGGAAAACGTTCTGCAATTTGAGCTTGAATGGTGATACTTGCCGATGATGCCAAATTACCCAACTGATAGGCTAATCCTGATAACAAAGTACGATGAGTCCTGTTGACTAACTCCAATAACATGATTGGACCAACACCCCAAGCTCCCATAACCCCCATTTGTAAAAGTACGTACAATGGCCAGTTTTTTCTTGCTTCGACAAAACTGCCCCAGGTAAAAGCAATAGCCCACAACATGAATACTATAACAGTAAGTCTTCTACCAAGAATTTCCGACAAGTTCCCCCCTACCAAACCACCAAAAATAGCTCCTACGTTTGCTACAACGATGATTATTGTTTGCAAATTTATATCGACCAAATATTGTTGGGTCATCATCAGACTGTACAAGTCTTGACTTGCATGGCTGATAAAATTAAAAATTCCGTATAATACCACCAAGTATGCGAACATGAGCCATTCTGTCTTGAGAACTTCAAAAATCGACGAATCGAAATTACTGAGAAATCCCTTTTTATTTCCCTTTCTTTGCTCATTGAATTGTCTCTTCTTCTCTTTCATTTTTAAATAGTTGGGACTCTCTGGAAAACACCACCTCCAAGTAATCAATATGACGGATAATCCAGCGGTAAAAAATAATAAATTACGCCATCCTTCACCAGGTCTTCCAGTTGATGCAAATGCACGATAAAATACCATGGCAAGAAGATATCCAAAGGAATAACCCGGTAAGAAAATCCCGCTCAATGCACCACGGGCTTCTGGGGGTTGATCTTCCATTGCCGTGACCATACTAATAGAATACATCCCACCCATTAATACTCCAAAAAAGGCCCTCACACCCAAGAATTGCGAATAAGTTTGAACAAAACCGCACCCTATCTCAGCCGGAATGAGTAAAGCTGCAATCAAGATATATGTGTATTTTCTTCCAAAATAATCAGCCAGTAATCCAAATATAATAGCACCAATTGATCTCAACATCCTAAAATTATGTTAGTCAATGACTCATGTTAATACAAAATATCAAATACGCACAATACAAGGGTGATACCCCAAGTTATTTCTGTAATAGTCACTCCCAAAGTATTTGCAATATCCGGAGCAGTGACCGCAACTACAAAGTAGTCTAAAGCATCTAAAACCCAAGCAAAATAGCCCATAAAATAAAAGTTCCAATTAGATCTAGTCATGTGTTGTAACCCTGTCAAAGGATTGATGACCTTGTACCATCGTTCATTAGCGTGATATATTGGTAAATCAATCAAAGTTGAATACCTAGTTGCCAAATACGCTTTGACTGAAGATAATGACAAATCGGGTTTTTCATTGAACAATTGATGATCTACTTCTTGAATAGAAGTAATTGGAGAAATTTGCTCTACTGTTGGTTTTTCCATTCTCGACGACAAACTGAAAAGCAAATACAAGAACAAGACACTATATATACAAGATCCAAACCTGGGTTAGATAATTACTTGTGGGGGAAGAAGAAGTCTGATATACTTGGTAATCACCAAATTGGTTGCAAAATTGTGGGTGAACATAGAATGTACTTGGTAATTCCAGAATTGGTTGCCAAATTTGAGAGACCAAGACTGCCACGCAAATTGAACAAAATAAGAAAAAACTCAATTAACCCGCGCAAACAATATAAAGTAATGTTTTGCTGTAAAGCTAGATCTAAATCTTATTCAGTATATATCATTACAGTATGTGCTTAGTAGGGATTGTAAATACAATTGTAGCTTGATGTTTCATGAATTCATAGAGCAAAAATAAATGATGTGACAAATGCTAGATCAACAATAAAATGAGCAAGAGAAATGTTGCAATCACTAACATGTTGAAGGTCATCTTAATAAGAACGACATAGCTACCTACTTTGAAGTATGAATAGCAGAGCGTTCTATAGTCATATGTAGTCAATTGAGTCATACATAACTGTGTAATACTACAACTTTTATTTTTGATGACGTCTATCGTAAGACTCATTATTTGATTCTTATAACTTTACATTATTTTAAATACTAAAAGAAGTGTAAATGTGATTGCCCTCGTATCAAAAGGATATTGGAGCCTACAAATATCGATGGGGTGAAATTGAAATACATTTATTTACTAATATTAAGCAAGGAATGCCATTACACGAAAATTATCCAATATCTAATACTATCCAAAACAATAAACACTATTTCTTTAAGTTTGTTGGTTTCATATTCGATTGAAGCAATTTTACGTTTCATTTTTTGTCGGTGTCAGCCCGTAACGAAACTGTATCATCACCTTTGATGTACCATTGATCGTGAGCCGATTCGCTCAATACTTGTAAATTACGCATCTCATACAGTCTCTCTTCCAACAATTTCATTGACAGGATAACCCATGTTCCATTGTTATGTGCTTCTAATATCTTTAAAGGCACTGTATCACTAGTATCGGGTGAAACACCAAGTAATAAAAGGCCAACTTCTCCTGCAGAATAAGCTTCTGAAAAATATGGTTCATATTCCAAAGTGAAGTTTCTTTCAACTAAATTTGTCGATCTTTTTAATAAATTGTTTGACGTAATTTTGAAGATCTTTCTTCCTGGCGATTGAATATAAGGTAAGGCTATTGCTCTGACACCTACGATGTCGATATATTCATAATAAGTACCATCATGTTTCGTAAAATCTTCACGTTGGGACCATTCTTTCGTTTTATCCAACACAAACAATCCCGTAAACCAGATCGATACCAGCTTCATGACTTGTTTATAGCATTCACGATTATTGAGTATCCCTCCCTTGTCGGGGATATAACATATATCATAAGTTTTCAAAACTCGAGTATATTGTGAGGCTACAGCTGAAGTGAACACAAGGGCCCGTTGAATTGTGGTTGTTTCTTTACTTAACCAAATGAACCCACAAAAAGCGACCAATAGGTAGGATTTGACCATATTTAAGTTATTAAGATAATCTTGATATTGACCTAACTAACTTTCATTTAGAAAAGTCAACAAAGTTGACCAAAAATTGAATGATAAAAATACAATCTAATTTTAGATAGTCTGTCATTTCCGAGATGTGACGATATTTTGCTTGCAATTAATTTTTGCTCGTAACCTAGAAATAAAACACAATTTTGTCGCTTGTTTTTAAGTTGATGCTTAATTTTATGCATGTATAAAATTATATAGGAATTCATCTATTGTATGAAAAGAAAAAATCTCTGGCGTAGAATGAGTACAAATTTTTGACAAATAACTCAATAGAGATATATAAAGGTCCGAAAACTCTTTAACAAAATGCGTAACATTTTACTTTGAAAGCTAATGAGAGACAAACTATATTGTCAGGGTTCTGAGTGTAAATTTGGGATGTTGAAAATAGGTTGTCAGTTGTGAAGCGGGTAAAAAAGAGCCGTATGAATATGATTGTATCAAAGCAAGGGATTTAGTTTGATATGTATTATATGCAGGTGATACATAGGCCTACTTTCTTTTTTTAAGTTAATTCTGTGCGTTTTTTACTTTGGTTTTCTATTTTTTACATATGTAGGATGAGCTATAAAGTACAGTTCTATGTTGAAAACATCGATACAGAGATGCCGTGCTGAAGCCGGCTATTCGATCATACACCAAATGGTCAATTACTTTTATATTTCATTTCCCAATTTTAATAATATTGGACAAAAGTCTTGAATTGTTGAACAAATTCAATCTCTTCCGTTAATCTAAAAAAATTTGTTTGGAAGGCAGTAGTTCATTATGGTTGGTGCTTATTTATATGTTGTTTGATTCGAATAATTGAGGCTCAAAAGCATTATCATATTTTGGCAAATCTTTTTTAGTTAGATTCTTGCGTATAAGTAGTATTAAGTTTGAAGTTTGTTTTTTCGTATATTTATGATTAAGAGTTGCTGCATACCCTAAGTTCGTATAGCTTTTAAAGAAAAAAAAAAACAAAATGTAAGAATCAAAAGCATTTGTTTTGTCCACTTCATATCCCATTTTACTTTGTTTCAAATACAGCTTCTTTTACATTCTGTATAGTCGCTGGGGTGACGACAATAAACGCTTCACTTGTAAACAATTTCCGTGATAATAACAATATCGCTCTGTAGCCGCCATATATCATCATCTTTAGCATTAAATTCGGCTCATGAAAATATTTCAAGTTTATAGTCAATTGACCTAAAACTTTGATGATCTTTCAAACAAAATTCAGATCAAGTGACATTGAATGACAACAGAGATGCCCAAAATAGGACTGTTGAAATCTTCTGATAAAAATCAACTTACAATAAGTTTCAAAAACTCACCTAACTTTTTCAAAATTATTATAAAAAGCAATAACCAATTTGATGCTAAGATCAAATTTCATTGGTCGTATATCTTCAAGAGTCATGTAGCTTTTCTCATGAAATGATTCATTATATAAGGTGTTTGTAAAGTCGAACGGTTGAAATTTCTACAGAATGAATTTTTGTACTACTTTTAATCAAAAATTAAATGTGAGATATTATCAACTGTTTTAAATTCAATAAGATTTTGAAATATTACTGAAGTGTGAGAATAGTCAATGCTAATCCATTTCCAGTATCAATTTTAACGCTTGTTTGATTCGTCGTGGCGAAATATGAAGGCGGTGTAGAACTTTCAGTGGGTTTTTGGAGAACATTACGACTTATCTTAACTGTTGGAATAGATCTGTAGACTCAGCGGTATTACATTCTTTGAAAATAATGTTACAATCATTGAAATTTTGCGCAAATGAATAGACGTGATTCTTTTTCTTGAGTTTCTTGAGTTAACTTGATTATATTAGTGTAAGCTTCTCTGGTTACTCTAGACATGATATAATAATATAAAATAGATATTGATAAGTTGTAGATAAATATGATTTATTACTTTTCTTAAAACATAAACTATATACTATTTATATACTTGTACAAAGATCATCGAAGTCAATTATGGAAATATGATCTAAGCTTGTTTATAGGCCGGATATATGATTATCACAACTTGCATATTTCCAGTACTACTTGCATATTTCCAGCACTACTTGCATATTTCCAACAGAGTTAACTTGATTATTTTGGTGTAAGCTTTTCTGGTAACTCTAGACATGAAAATATAATATAAAGCAGATATTGATAAGTTGTAGATAAATATGATTTGTTACTTTTTTAAAAACATAACCTATATACTTTTTATATACTTGTACAAAGGTCATCGTCTTGAGTTAACTTGATTATATTAGTGTAAGCTTCTCTGGTTACTCTAGACATGATATAATAATATAAAATAGATATTGATAAGTTGTAGATAAATATGATTTATTACTTTTCTTAAAACATAAACTATATACTATTTATATACTTGTACAAAGATCATCGAAGTCAAATATGGAAATATGATT